>JZKD02S0063450.1:0-10425 GCA_000966675.3 Picea glauca
TGGCAAGGTGCATGCAGATATCTTGTCCTATGCAGAGTAGGATCTTGTGGATCTATTCATGTAGACGATTGACTGAAGATAATAAAGAGAAGAAGAGTTGGTGGACGTAGCCCCAGGCTAGGGGTGAACCACGTATATCCTGTTTTTTGGCTTCTTTGTGCATATTGATTATTTATTTGTTCCTTTAATGTGGTTTATGCTTAGTTTTGTTATCTTTATGAATGTTATAAGCATCTAATATAATATCTTAGTGCTCGATAATGTGAATAAATGTCATATCTGATCTGTTTATTTAGGCTAAGTGTTTACATGTGTTGAATCTTGTTGAATACTACATTGCATTGTAATTAGGGTTTATCTGCACTGTAAACAAAGGCTAAATACTAATGAAATATAACTACTAAGTGCTATGTTAAGGTGTTACAATCACATATCCATGTCCCAGCTAAGGTTGTAGACACTGGAGTCCTGCAACCACCCCTGCCTCTACCTCAGATGAGACTTCATCTGCCTTCGCAGGTGTTGCCGAAAGGATTGGTAGTTAGGTTTTTGTTGGTGTGTTGTTGAAGCATTGAACCCTGGGTCTGCCCCTGTGCCAACAAATGGTTCTGTTGTCAGGACCCGAAACTGTGATTGTTGGGAACTGAAGAAAAGATAAATCTATGTGCATAGATCTATTTCCCTAGTGCGCAGTATTCTACTTGACTTGTAAAGCTCTGTGCTAAAAAGAGAAGTTAGATATGAATAAAAGAGGTAATATCTTGAATCTTTGTGCTCTGATCGAGGTAAGAATAGTGAAAAGTTTTGATTGAAAAGGTAAGATAAGTGGAAATTTTTGTTTCAAAAGTATGGATCTAGGTATGTTTGATAAATTTTGTCCTAGCTTGAAAACTAGGGCATGGCTAGAAGAAAGAAGATTTGATATGAGTAGATCTGATAAGAATAGTGAAAGATATGTTATCCCTATGCATAGAAAGATTGTTTGGACTAACAAATGGATGGAGGATCCTAGAAAGAATTTTTTGCAGGTTAACTACTATGATCCTAGTGCACAGTACAGGAAAGGTTGGGGATCAGTTAACAGAAAAAGAGGATTAACCCTTTTTTACAGTTGCAGAAGACCGAGACATCTTGCTAAGGAATTCCTTGGTAGAATATCTAGTTTTCTTTGTTGTAAAGATATAAATCATGAAGTTTTGGATTTCCCTAGAATGATTGCTAAGCTTGAAAGAATGAGTATGAGACAAGAAAACATTGAGGAAGGTCAAGAAACTGAGACCATGGTAGAATCCCATAAAGAATAAGAGACTGTATTATTACGAATGAAAGAAACCCTAAATAATCACAAAGATATCAACTTATCAGAGATCTTCAAAGAAAAATAACCTATAGAAGTAAGAATAGGAGACTTCAACATAGACTGTGTTCTAGATGAGGAAAGATAGGTGAATGTCATGACAGAAATAATTTGGGAGATTTTAGGAAATCCTACTATGGTTCCTTCATTAGGAGGAATAATATTATTTAGAGGAAAAATGATAAACCTATTTGGAAGACTTACCCAGACCCCTATGCGTGCTCATGGAACTTCAATAGAGGAATAATTTGAGGTTGTTATATTCGTTGAGAACAACGTCCCATTTGCTATGTTATTAGATAAACCCTGGATTGATAGAGATCAGATCTGAAGGAAAGAAGAAGAGGCCCTAGAACAAAAAAAGAAAGGATCAAAAGATTTCATGACTAGCAGAATAGCGCACTTGATAGAAGAATAGGAGGACAATTCGAAGCAACTTAGGACTAGATACTGGGTTGTCAAAGCTGAAAAAATGCAGGAAGACTTGAAGAACCTATCCATACAGGAAAGTAGATCACCTACCCCAGACAAAAAATAAGTATTACCCTTGAACCCTATGATAGAATCTCATCAGCGCAAAGTTACTATGTTGAGTATAGATAAGAATTAGAATGGAAAGAGGAATACCAAGACACAAATCACAGGGAAGAAAGCTAGAAAGCTCAATAAGAAGAGAGAAAAGCTAGAAAAATTGCAGGAGGTTCCGGAGGAGACTTCGTAGAAGGTAGGTTTGCAAAACTGGAACTTTGTCAAGATATCATAACAACACCAAGTGGCACTTCACCATGGTAGAGCAATATGATCGTTGGAAGCATTATAATCACTAGACCGATGCCCCCAAATGGTTAGAACAATAATTACGGCTAAAAAGATCTCCATCGGGTCATTGGGACCGCGTCGTAACAGAAATAATTGCATTGATGAAGGCTTCTAACCCATTGGAGAGATATGTTACATCATTGTCTACTTATTCCATCGACTGTTGCACCAAGAATACTTTTGCAAATTGTATTCGTGCCAACGAAAGAACTCATTGTTTTCGTGTTGTGTTTACTAAGACTCCACCACCTATTTTATTATATTGAATGGTTGTTCATCGCCCAGAGTATCCGATATTGAGCATGTATGTCAGGCGAACTCAACTTATTTGAAAAGTTCATAGAAGAATTCTTAATCAATCTAATGGACACAAAAGTAATGTCTGCAGGGATTCAAGCTTCATCGACGAGAGGAGTGCAAGCCTCTCCGTCGATTGCTCATGGATATGGACCATCCTAAGCTGCAGTCGAGAAAAAACCCAAGCATCGAGATGACTTGGTGAATGAGAAGTTGATTCCTTCTATCCTTCTCGACTACATCTCGCCCATGGCTAGCACAGTGAGTCACGACAGTGTCCCAAGGGACTTTGATTACACTTTGGTTACTGTGTACCTCCAGAAGGGGATACGTGTAGTTCGAATGCAACTGGATAAGATCATGACATTAAAATTCATTGACTTCAACCTAGGGGATCACAAGAACCACAACATGCTCTCCCCTCACAGGTACTTGACTAGGATGAATGGGAAGAACTCAAGGATAATCCCCCAACCATGGACTATGAACCTCACACAGTCCACTATCTTGAACGTGATGAAGATACCACATTTTGGAAGGCACCAAGAAGTTAACGTGTGCGTTAAGATCCTATTTTCATGCTACCATGGCAGTTATCTATGGCTAGACAGATGCATCACCATCAATCCAGCATTGATCCATAGGATCATCGGATTAAGCATGTAGGGACCCGACCCGCAAGACATATAACCAGGGAAGGTTGTAGATCGCGCACTAGCACAGAGGATTAAAGATACATATGGCAATGTAGAAAAGGGGACGTGAGGATACAAGGTAGCTTCCATACAGAATGGAGTAGTGCACCTAGCCTGTCAACTAATCACAAGAAATCTAGTGAGAAAGAACCAACCTATGCAGGTCACAAGATTCGTTATCAACCTCGCTGGAAAATGCGTAGAAGGACTACAAATGAACTGGGCAAAGTAATTAGTCAACTAGTTAGAATTGGATTTCCACGAAGCTCAGGATCAGGGCTATGAGTTCCACTTTAGTTGGCTCCTTATCCTCATTGCATTTGCATCTTGGGAGATGTCGGAAGGTGCGACCTTCCCCTACATTGATCCATTCGAGTCGCTCACCGCAAATTTCATGATGCTCTGGTACTCAAGCGATATGGGGAAAAAATGGTAGTCGAACGTGGTATTCATACATACTATCTCCAGTTAAAGAGGGCTATTGAAGTTGTCCCTCGTATGATGTCGAACACTCTACACTGGTTCAGGCCACTTATGAAGTTCCACACAAATCAACATTTCATTTACATCATTGTGCGTGCAGACAAGAGTAACGAAGAGATTTAGTCATACTATAAGCTCACAAAGGAAGACCTAGAATAGATAACCAAGAAATGGCCTACAAAGCTCCTTATCCCTATTGACCCTATAGAACTGTCTGACCCTGAACAAATTAGAAGTGTAGAGGCCACTCGCGAAGCACATGATACGCCTGGAACTAGCAGAAGGAAAACGACTGAAGAGGTCTAGCAATTGAGTAGTGCATCAGAAGAAACTACTTCAGAATCACCTAGAGGAGGAGGTAACGGAGAAGTAGATAAAGAAGAGAACAATGGGAAAGAAGATCAATAGAATAAAGGTGAAGTAACACCTCCTAGGGATCCCGTTCATGAGATTGATCCATCTAATAAAAGAAAGGTTTCTCCCATGAAACCTATCTCGCGAAAGAAATCCAGAGCTAGTAAGACCAAGTTGTAGATTGTGCTCATGCTCGATGACTTCGACTTCATCATCGCAATTGTATCAGATGCCTTGCAGGACATTTTGCAGAATGATGAAGCCAGACAAGAAGCAATGTATGATAGAATTGAGACAGAGATGAGAGGAGTTCAACAAGCCCTTCACTCCAGCCACTCAGTGTCCACTATGCCCCTGCCATCAAAAGAACCGAATCTGGGAGACGAGCTCGCCCAACTCTGCAGAATAGTCGATGTGACCGAAGCTCACATTCATTGCACCCAAGAAGAAAAGGAACAAGCCATGGTGGCCTTGAAACAAGCACAAGAAGCGGTGATAGAGCAACGCAGGATTGCACAGTAGGAGAAGGATGCCCTCCAGTGAAAATTCGAAGAAGAGAAAGCACAAATCTAGAGAGAGAAGGAACACTTTCTCGTTGAGAAGGTTGGAGTAAAAGAAACAGTCAGCAGAGCACTCTACTCTATGATGGGATTAGAGAAAAAGGAGGAAGATCCAGTAGAGAATCAAGTAGCGAAGATTGTTGAATCCATTCAACAACTTCAATGAAGAATAACATATATAGAGCTACATTCAGTGCCAAACACTATGTGGGATGTGCATGATCAAAGAGAAGCAACTGCTTGGAGCGCAGTTGAGAGAATCAAGACCTTCACCATGGAATGTAAACAACTCAGTGATTGCAGTGCACAGACTTATGAAGGAATGACTAAGGATCCTGAACTAAAGACACTATAGTCCCAACTCCAAGAGGCAAAGCAGCAAGAAGCAATGGTACATGCACAGTTGAAGCTCTTGTCTACAGTTGAAAGGATTAAAATATCTCAGGAAGAGTGCATGCTCAACATCAGGCCAATACCATACAAAGAAAAGTCATGGAAGTGACTCAGAATCTCCAGCCAGTCCAGGATGCATCTTGTCAACTGGTTGAGGAGATTGAAGGATGAGGATCAAAGATGGAACAAGGAGTCACTTCAATCGAACAATGCGTGGAAGGACCTGTGAAGGAAGCAGTTCTTCAAGAGTTCACCGAGCAGGAGGCATTGGTGCAGAAACAGGTCGAAGAAGCTCAAGAAAATCTCGAGGATTTTGAGGCAGAGCTACCTAGATCAGAGTGACTCGAGACGAGTCACAGGTGAGTGTTGGGGGCATATTGGCCCTTGACCAAGTTTTGGAGATCTTTGGTCAGTTGACCTATTTTGGGACTTCAACAGGCTGTCAAAGATGGAGCGCAAGTCAAAGTGGATATCACAGGATATCCACCCCTTTTTAGGGAACTTTTGGGTTTTGGGCTTATGTAATGGGTATGGGGATGTCGGCCCATGGGTTTACCCATGTTTAGGTCCATTTTGTAATGTATAAATAGATGTCTAGGCGATGTAAGAGTAGGAAGATATAGACATATGTGTGATGATGTGCTAAGTGCAAGTGATAGTTGTACATGCTTTGTGCATATTGTGTGAAGCTTGCAAGGCTAAGTGCAAGTGACTGTAAGAGATTGTGTAAAGGCTTTGTGTTGTAACCTTTCACGGGGAAGGAGGATCCAACAAGGTGTGCGCAAATCTCTTGTCCTATGCAGAGTAGGATCTTGTGGCTCTGTGCATGTAGACGATTGACTGAAGATAATAAAGAGAAGAAGAGTTGGTGGATGTATCCCCAGGCTAGGGGTGAACCATGTATATTCTTTGTTTTGGCTGCTTTGTGCATCTTGATTATTGATTTGTGTATTTGATGTGATTTATGCTTAGTGTTTTTATATTTATGAATGTTAGAAGCATCTGATATAATAGCTTAGTTCTTGGTAATTCGAATAAATGCCAGATCTGATCTATTTATTTAGGCTAAGTGCTTACATGTGTTGAATCTTGTTGAATATTGTGTTGTGTTGTAATTAGGGTTTATATGCGCTGTAAAAAAAGGCTGAATACTAATTAACTATAACTGTTAAGTGGTCTATTAAGGTGTTACAATCACATATATGTGCCCCAGCTAAGGTTGCAAACACTGGAGTCCTGCAACCACCCCTGCCTCTACCTCGAGTGAGACTTCATTTGCTCCACAGGTGTTGCTGAAAGGGTCGGTAGTTAGGGTTTTGTTGGTGCATTTTTGAAGCGTTGAACCCTGGGTCTAGCCATGCACCAACAATTAGCTAGTAAACATGCATCATAATTTAGTGAATGAGGAATGTGACTAATATATAATACATCAAAGTTTTTTATGAGGTCTCATACCTCGTGTTGATAATGTTTGAGGTGACTAGAAAGAAAAAGTATGGTGTTCTTACCTATCTTATCACAATTTTGGAGTCACAAAATACCTTTATTTTCCTCACTTTCATGTTCATTGCCTGCTTCAATCCTTGTATAAGAGATTCATATTCAACATTGTCGTTTGTGCATTGGAAATCAAGTCTGCATGCAATTAAATTTTTCTTTCCATTAGGGTCATTCAATATGGAGCCAACACATACACCTTCAAGAGACTTGAATCTATCAAAGAATAGAGTCCATGTGTTAGGGTCACCTTTAGATTTAGTTTGGGACTCACAATTTTCTTTATTTTCTAAACCTTTTTGGTTATTGGAATTAATATACACATCTAATTTATCCCTAGACATTGTGTTAGGATGTACATCAGAGTTAGTATCATTCCTACTACTATATCATAGTTAAGCTCTACAATATGAGTGCAATGAAGGATTTTAGATTGTATGGATGATTCCTCATAGGAATAAATTTCAGCAGTTTTGTTCCCAAAGAAAGAATCATAACTGTAATTTCCTAGACTCTAAAGATTGAAAATTATGGGCACATTTGAATCATTTAAATCTTTCATGACATGTTTCATATAAAACTGTATGTCTACCTTGATTTGATTGGGTTTTTCATTGTAAGGTAGCCATAAGTGTGACCAATCAATAGAAAAATATCCATTCAACGTAGCAAACCAATCCCTACTGAAAATTCAACCATATGTATCTGGGATATCAACCATTATGATGTCAATAATCTGGTGCACCTTTAGATTGGATGATAACCTTGTAAAAACATTATTCAATTCCATAATGACATTGACTCTTGATCTATCTAACTATATGATTTGAATGTCAANCAGAGCTAGTAAGACCAAGTTGTAGATTGTGCTCATGCTCGATGACTTCGACTTCATCATCGCAATTGTATCAGATGCCTTGCAGGACATTTTGCAGAATGATGAAGCCAGACAAGAAGCAATGTATGATAGAATTGAGACAGAGATGAGAGGAGTTCAACAAGCCCTTCACTCCAGCCACTCAGTGTCCACTATGCCCCTGCCATCAAAAGAACCGAATCTGGGAGACGAGCTCGCCCAACTCTGCAGAATAGTCGATGTGACCGAAGCTCACATTCATTGCACCCAAGAAGAAAAGGAACAAGCCATGGTGGCCTTGAAACAAGCACAAGAAGCGGTGATAGAGCAACGCAGGATTGCACAGTAGGAGAAGGATGCCCTCCAGTGAAAATTCGAAGAAGAGAAAGCACAAATCTAGAGAGAGAAGGAACACTTTCTCGTTGAGAAGGTTGGAGTAAAAGAAACAGTCAGCAGAGCACTCTACTCTATGATGGGATTAGAGAAAAAGGAGGAAGATCCAGTAGAGAATCAAGTAGCGAAGATTGTTGAATCCATTCAACAACTTCAATGAAGAATAACATATATAGAGCTACATTCAGTGCCAAACACTATGTGGGATGTGCATGATCAAAGAGAAGCAACTGCTTGGAGCGCAGTTGAGAGAATCAAGACCTTCACCATGGAATGTAAACAACTCAGTGATTGCAGTGCACAGACTTATGAAGGAATGACTAAGGATCCTGAACTAAAGACACTATAGTCCCAACTCCAAGAGGCAAAGCAGCAAGAAGCAATGGTACATGCACAGTTGAAGCTCTTGTCTACAGTTGAAAGGATTAAAATATCTCAGGAAGAGTGCATGCTCAACATCAGGCCAATACCATACAAAGAAAAGTCATGGAAGTGACTCAGAATCTCCAGCCAGTCCAGGATGCATCTTGTCAACTGGTTGAGGAGATTGAAGGATGAGGATCAAAGATGGAACAAGGAGTCACTTCAATCGAACAATGCGTGGAAGGACCTGTGAAGGAAGCAGTTCTTCAAGAGTTCACCGAGCAGGAGGCATTGGTGCAGAAACAGGTCGAAGAAGCTCAAGAAAATCTCGAGGATTTTGAGGCAGAGCTACCTAGATCAGAGTGACTCGAGACGAGTCACAGGTGAGTGTTGGGGGCATATTGGCCCTTGACCAAGTTTTGGAGATCTTTGGTCAGTTGACCTATTTTGGGACTTCAACAGGCTGTCAAAGATGGAGCGCAAGTCAAAGTGGATATCACAGGATATCCACCCCTTTTTAGGGAACTTTTGGGTTTTGGGCTTATGTAATGGGTATGGGGATGTCGGCCCATGGGTTTACCCATGTTTAGGTCCATTTTGTAATGTATAAATAGATGTCTAGGCGATGTAAGAGTAGGAAGATATAGACATATGTGTGATGATGTGCTAAGTGCAAGTGATAGTTGTACATGCTTTGTGCATATTGTGTGAAGCTTGCAAGGCTAAGTGCAAGTGACTGTAAGAGATTGTGTAAAGGCTTTGTGTTGTAACCTTTCACGGGGAAGGAGGATCCAACAAGGTGTGCGCAAATCTCTTGTCCTATGCAGAGTAGGATCTTGTGGCTCTGTGCATGTAGACGATTGACTGAAGATAATAAAGAGAAGAAGAGTTGGTGGATGTATCCCCAGGCTAGGGGTGAACCATGTATATTCTTTGTTTTGGCTGCTTTGTGCATCTTGATTATTGATTTGTGTATTTGATGTGATTTATGCTTAGTGTTTTTATATTTATGAATGTTAGAAGCATCTGATATAATAGCTTAGTTCTTGGTAATTCGAATAAATGCCAGATCTGATCTATTTATTTAGGCTAAGTGCTTACATGTGTTGAATCTTGTTGAATATTGTGTTGTGTTGTAATTAGGGTTTATATGCGTTGTAAACAAAGGCTGAATACTAATGAACTATAACTGTTAAGTGGTCTATTAAGGTGTTACAATCACATATATGTGCCCCAGCTAAGGTTGCAAACACTGCAGTCCTGCAACCACCCCTGCCTCTACCTCAAGTGAGACTTCATTTGCTCCACAGGTGTTGCTGAAAGGGTCGGTAGTTAGGGTTTTGTTGGTGCATTGTTGAAGCATTGAACCCTGGGTCTAGCCATGCACCAACAATTAGCTAGTAAACATGCATCATAATTTAGTGAATGAGGAATGTGACTAATATATAATGCATCAAAGTTTTTTATGAGGTCTCATACCTCATGTTGATAATGTTTGAGGTGACTAGAAAGAAAAAGTATGGTGTTCTTACCTATCTTATCACAATTTTGGAGTCACAAAATACCTTTATTTTCCTCACTTTCATGTCCATTGCCTGCTTCAATCCTTATATAAGAGATTCATATTCAACATTGTCGTTTGTGCATTGGAAATCAAGTCTGCATGCAATTAAATTTTTCTTTCCATTAGGGTTATTCAATATGGAGCCAACACATACACCTTCAAGAGACTTGAATCTATCAAAGAATAGAGTCCATGTGTTAGGGTCACCTTTAGATTTAGTTTGGGACTCACAATTTTCTTTATTTTCTAAACCTTTTTGGTTATTGGAATTAATATACACATCTAATTTATCCCTAGACATTGTGTTAGGATGTACATCAGAGTTAGTATCATTCCTACTACTATATCATAGTTAAGCTCTACAATATGAGTGCAATGAAGGATTTTAGATTGTATGGATGATTCCTCATAGGAATAAATTTCAGCAGTTTTGTTCCCAAAGAAAGAATCATAACTGTAATTTCCTAGACTCTAAAGATTGAAAATTATGGGCACATTTGAATCATTTAAATCTTTCATGACATGTTTCATATAAAACTGTATGTCTACCTTGATTTGATTGGGTTTTTCATTGTAAGGTAGCCATAAGTGTGACCAATCAATAGAAAAATATCCATTCAACGTAGCAAACCAATCCCTACTGAAAATTCAACCATATGTATCTGGGATATCAACCATTATGATGTCAATAATCTGGTGCACCTTTAGATTGGATGATAACCTTGTAAAAACATTATTCAATTCCATAATGACATTGACTCTTGATCTATCTAACTATATGATTTGAATGTCAA
>JZKD02S0063461.1:14763-25617 GCA_000966675.3 Picea glauca
TGTTATTGTTATTTTTTATTATTTTAATGTTTTATTATTATTTTAATGTCTTAAGTTACATGAACATCTCTCCCATAATGGGCTTTAGATAACCTCAATAATTTTAATTTAAAGTGATTTCATTATGATTTTAATTAATAAGAGATTTATTTTTTCAAAGACTTTATAGTGATAATATAAATTATTTTGTATTTAGTATTTTAAGAAAATTGATGATATCTTGAAATGATATTACCAAGATCTTAATCAAGGTGAGATTTATGTGTAGTTAAATATTACCAAATAAAAATATGACACACTTATTTTTTACTTTGACTTTTATAGATACAATTCAATAATTATTGTTAACACAATTTCTTGAAACTCTATTGGTTTTTGAATTCCAACTCAACAACATGGATTTTTTTTATGAAGCCCATTTTAGACCCCAAATTTACTCTAGTGGACATGATCCCTTAAACTTCTCAATCATTCAACAAAGTGGTCTAGGGTAATAAGCCAAGGAGATCAACTTGTCTTGTGGACTTAATCCCTTCACCAAGGATGCATTATTTTCTACTTGTGGATCACATTCACTGAAAGATGGAAATCACACAAAGAACCATTGGAAACATTTTAAGATCAAGTATACATCACATTCAACATGAAATTAATTAAATTATATTTGAGAAGATAAGCACCAGTTATCATATTTACATTGGTCATCAAAAGTACTAACATTTTAAAGGAAAGTTTTGGCCTAAGAAACAATGTATCAAATTTACACACCAGGGTAGATTCATTTAACTCAATCTATCATGGGTTGAGAGACATCAAATCCCTTGAGGTACAAATCTTTCCTCAAGGTTGGAAATCTAAAAAAAGGTTTGCACCTGAAGGAATTTGATGCCTCTTGCCACATGATAGATGCGTAGTTAAGATGGATTTATGTTGGTGGTTAAGATATATATATATATATATAACTTCATGTTGAGCATGGAAGGAGTTACATATCTCCCTCATACTCCTATTAGAAAGCTCCTATTAGTGGATTAATAATTTTTTTCACTTTCAATTACTCTCTCTTTCTATATATGAAGTTTATATATAATTATTTTACTTAAATTGGATATTGAAATATTTTATTTATGGCTGACATTGAAATATTTTTTTGTTATTAATATTTTTTTAAATGCACCTGCCAACTCCATATTGAGCACATGAAGAATTACACATCTCTCTCATAATGAGTTGTAAAAAGTGTGTTTCAACCCAATAAAATGAACCACTAAAAAGACAAATTAAAAACCCATAAATGAATCTTTAAAAACTTGAAGATTACTGTGAGGATCTTATTTTCTCTCTTTTAATTAATTTATTTCTTTAAATATTTTTTTTTGTGAATAAAAAGTGGAACCTTATATTAATGACATATGTATGTTGTACAATGACAAGTATGAGCCACCTGTTCCACCACAAATGGGAAACCAAAACAGGTGGCATCGTGATGTTCAGAGATTGACACATCGTCCTGAGTGCTAGCATTGTTATAGCAAAAATGTTTACACAAAAAATTGCAGTCTTTCTGCGTGAACAAAAAAGTTGAGCCATGTTTTGCAACCTATCACTAGGACCAGTTGTAGACAGAGCTGCTATAATCATAACTACATAAACATAATAAAAAAAAAATGCATGATCATCTATCCTTTTGCTGTGGTGAGCTAGACCATCAATCCTGCAACTAGAATAGGAAAAAATCCAAAACCTGGAGGCTTCAATCCGTAGTGGAGCCAGGTTGTCCATGAATTGTGTAGGCTAGGGTGAATCGTTGTTTGCTTATAGGGAATATGGCATGCACATGAGCATCCGTTAAGGAGCCGAACAATATGACCATCCTTTGACCAGGGATACTCTAGGAATGCATCTGGTCATCATGTTTCTGCCTAATTTCGAATAGGAGTTGAAGGTTCTCCTCCACGAGGCAGTTGGAGAAACGCTGAGGCTGCTCCTCCTCCTCTTCCTTACCAACTATTTCTGCGGTGATTTCGTTGGGTGCCATTGTGTTTTCCTCCAATTGCCAGCTTGGGGGGATTTCCTCCTCCACCATGCAACTTTTGTCACCGTAGTGGGGGTCACCTGGATTGACAATTAGGGGGGCAGGAGATTGGTGGCCAGAGGAGGGTGATGCCCGAAGGTGGAACCTCCTCTTTTACCAAGCTCAAACCATGGAGTGGAGGAGGGATGGACAAAGGGAAGTGAGCAATAGAGGAGGACGCTTCCTCTTTGACAGAGCTGACGTTGTGGAACCGGAGAGGAGTCGATTGAGGAGCCTCCTCAGTCCTCTGGGAAGTGTGTCGAGGGCTCGCAAAATGGGCAATGAGAGCTTGTTGGGAAGGGGTGAGCCTATTGCGACGAGAGAGGGTGTTGTAATAACGAGCACCCCTCTTGGATTTTCCTCTCTCTCGAGGCATGTTGGGGGGAGTATGGAGGTGGAAGGTTGCAGGAATGGAGGTTGACGGAAGGTGCTTAGGGGAGTGGGATGAGACAGAGGTGTTGAGAGGGTGCTTGAGGCCATTGAGAGTGAAAGGCGAATGGAGGGTGTCAAAGCCGGGGAGGAGGTCCCTAGTGCACGAAAAAGTGTTACAGAGAGCGGTAATTCTGGAAATCATGGGAGAGTCGAAGAGCTCGACAGGAGGAGTGCACCAAGGTGGATGAGGAATGGAATAAAACACCAAGGTGAGAGCTTGTTTAGACCTCTTGACGCCATTGAATCCTGAGTTGATAGCTGCAACCTCCATTGAAGCCGAGTTGACAGCCAGCTCAATCCTGGTATGCCTGGTCTGGTTGGCTCGTGCGCCCATTAACCCAACTAGTCTAGCCAAGCACACTACCATTACTCCTCTCATGGTGTGAGCCATGGGGGAGTTAATGTCCTTGGGCTGGCGACCGGGGTTAATAATTCCCCTAACTGCCCAGTTCCAAGTGTCCTCGGACCCTGTCCAGGAACACCCCATCCGGGTGAATTTATTTCTTTAAATATTATCTCAACCATTTATTTTAATTTTAAATTTCCTCTTTAACATTACTTTAATATATATTTAATTAAAAATATATATTTCACCTATTTTTACATGTTTTATATATATCATTTCTTTTCCACATATCTTTTCCAACCCTACCAACTTCTTACAAAATCTCTAAGATGGCTTTAGAGAAAAACAATATGTAAAATTTTATCCTTACATAAAAGAACCTATTAATAAAGAAATAATCTCCTAACTTATGTAACCATCTTTGTAAGACATTTGCAACGGTGTTTTCTTCAGGGAAGGGAATGCTGAGATTAAAAATTAGTTCACAATGTGTCCTTTGCTTAGCAAGGGCCTTTAACTTAATTTAATATAATAGTGTGAAATGATCTCTCGGTCCCTAGTTTATACTTAACTATTCAAACTAATTTACAAAATTTACATATATAATTTATTATATATAGAAATTAAAATACAATTAATTTATATTTAAAAATAAATGAATTTTATTTTATATTTTATAAATATATTAATTATAAATTAAAGGTTAAGAGTTTTTATCAATGGTATGAGCAAAATTCTACCTTCTTATGACCTATTTCAGATGATAAGTCACCCCAGATTATCGGATACCAGCAAGTGATAACTATCCAGATTAAGATTAACACGATAGAAAATAAAAAATGATAAATTTCTAAATTTTCGCACCCAAAAATGTTTATCAATTCCTTTGAATTGTTTCTATAAATGCAAAGTGAAAATAAACATTAATATATTTAAAGTCATTGAGTGAAAATAAACATTAATATATTTAAAGTCATTGACAAACTATTGACGTTTGCTATTTTGTTCCATATTTTGCCATACACGGCTTGGCGGGGTTGAGCGGTGCACAAGAATTTTGCTGATTTATTTAGCAAATTCTACCGGTCACATTCCAACCAACATTCTTATTAAACAAGAATAACACTAACATTCCAACCAACATTCTTATTAAACAAGAATAACACTAGACTAGCATGCTTGCCTCAGACGTTACTGGCTATATCTGAATACGCTATAGCATAGCTTGTGGTCCTCCACACCTCCAGATGCGTTTGAATATTCTCCTCTTATGAGTAAACAAAGATATGTTGTGATGAACATTCTCATTGGAATATTCACTATAGTTTACAGATTACATGGTTGAAAACAAGAAGGTGTTTCTAGTGAAGGCTGACATCTTGAAGAATGTTGTGAACTCATCGATGAACTCTGTTAATATTGATGGACCCCATGTTTGCAAAGAAAACAATAAGTGGGAGAATTGTTATATTCTTTGCATGGATATCCCCAACTTTTGTTTGTATGTGTTGGGGTGGGGGTGGGGGTGGCTGGGAAGCTATCCCCCCTTGTCCTAGGTTTTGAGGTGGGAGCCCCTCACCAAAATTTTTGGGTTGTTTTTGCTTTACTTTTTGGCCTGTATTATAATCTAATTAGGGTTAAGGGATTAGGGTTGTAATATAATTTAGGTTTTGGATGTCGTGCAATACCTATAAATTATATTGTGAACGACGAAGTTAATATAATGAAGAAGATAGAAGTGAGGCTCTAAGGTTTGTTATTTTCATTGATTAATGATTTCTGGGATAAATCTCTAGATCACCCTTTCATTTGGTAGGTAATAGGCTGATTTGGAAGGTGGGAAAAGTTGATAAAGTTCAAATTGACCTTGACCCTTGGATAGTGCATATATTACCTCCTCGCTTGATCTAGGAACTTAGAAGTAAATTATTTTACACTCTTAGACATATTGTAAATTGGGAGAGGTCTATGAACTAACAACAACAATGGATCACCTAGGAGGAGTTGGGTCTAAGAGAAGACTTTGTTGAAGCCTGGAAAGGTTATACAAAGGTTTTAAAAGATAAAAAAGTTAAAATATGAGAAGAAGATGAACGATTGTTGTGGTCTCTAAGTCCCTATGGAACTTATGTACCTAAGCTAGGGCATAGAGCACTTGTTGAGGAAGGACTAGAGGGACAACATTCTTGGTGGTGGAGAACCATCTAAAAATTAAGGTGTACTTCCAAAATTAAAATGTTTATGTGGCTGATATTAAACAATAAGGCTCCTACATGGGAGGTGCTTTAGTTTTTTTTTTAATGACCCAAGTTGGTGCAATGTATGCAAACAAGGGGATGTAACTTGAGAACATCTAATTATGACCTGTCCGTTTACAAGAGACGCTTGGAAAGAAGTGGAAATCATGGTAGGGATAAAAAATGTTTGGAAAGGAGGAGATATAGAAGAAGCTTTTAGATCTTGGTATATAAAAAAGGACACAAGGAAGATCAAAGCCCTCCCCCTCAACATAGCTTAGGGAGCATGACTTGTTAGGAATTTGAGATTTTTTTGAAGGAAAGGAGACTTTCCCTCTCAAATGTGTGATCCAATCTCTAAATATCCTAAATGCTTATCCACGGGCAGAGGAAAAAGAAATACATGATTTCAAGGAAGAGGTAATAAACAAGGCTATCCCTTGGACATATTTTGATGGTGCCTCACAAGGAAATACTCCCAAAGATGGTGCAAAAGGAATCTTATATATTTCTTTTAATCACAATATATCCTTCAAAGTTGGTATTGGTTAAGAATCTAACAACTTCCGTGAACTGATGGCGCTCAAATTAATTCTTCAGTTAGCCTAAGAGCATGGGGTCTCACAATTCAAATATTTGGTGACTCTCTTTTGGTCATCAAATGAATATGAAAGGAATCTTCAATAAACAAATTAACTTTATAATCCCTATATAACAATATACAAATACATATGACAAGTTTTCGACATATCTATTTGTCTCACATATACAAGGACATGCACAACATAGCAGACGACCTTTCAAAAGATGGATTGGGACTAGAGAATGGCACCTGGATTATATCCATCCTACAAGATGGACACACCACTGATTTTACTTACAAACCTTGAATATAACATGATACACTTTTATGTTTTAAGATTGAAAACTCTTTACATATGTGCTTTTTAAATGATGTAATTGTTTATATAATTTTTTTGAGAAAATGAACCACTTTATTTTTTATGATAAGGTTTCTTGATAAACTTTAAAGAAAGAGAAGTATGAAGAGTGTTTTTCTTTAAATGGCTCTTGAACATCTATTTGAATAGGGAGAAATATGACTATGCAATTCTCTCTCTCTCTCTCTCTCTCTCTCTCTCTCTCTCTCTCTCTCTCTATATATATATATCTATATATATATATAAAGTAGTCTCACTGCTATTCAATTAAGAATCAAGTGAAACATTCATGAGTACACATAAGTTTTCAATCGATAAACTGTGTAATTCTCAATAAATTCATGAGAAAAAACAAAGTTTCCTAAGGCTAGATTACAAAATATATATAGGCTATATCATTCTGAAAAAAGTCTTTTCATCCATTTAAATACAATTCCTTCATCATAATGATGTCTTTTAACAAAAAACTGCAGATTTGTAGAAGGCAAACTGAAGCTAGAAAAGGGAGATTTTTTTTGTATGTGTTATTGCTCCTTCTAAAATCTCCTCAAAGAAGAGCCACCCAGGGGGGGAATCCAGTGCCTATTTGGAGAGTTGATTGATGACATGGTTGAAGGATCTGTGGACATGTATGAAATTTATACTTTCAAATTGATCTTGAAGTGGTTTTATTTTTTGTTGCCAAGGCCTGAGGTAGAGACAATTGAGTCTTGAGACACCTTTAATCCATTCAATAGTAACTTTTGAGTCGTCAGCTACCATTAGCTTGTTCATAGAAAGAAGTGTAGCTAAATGTAGTAGACCCCACAGTCCTAAAAGTTATGCTTTAATATTGTTTCCCTCTCCTCCTGCAAAGCAGGCTTTGAAGTTGTGAGCATTGTTAAGTTTTATAAATAATCCAATGCCACACCTATTTCCTGAAGCAGCCCCGTCAAAGAAACCAATAGGAGATTCATAAAAATATACATGATTTAGAATGGAGACCATCCTATTTGGCTTAAAAACTTCTTGTAATTCTTTAATTGAAAGAAAAATCTTATTTGCTATGAAGGAATCATCTCTATTCCAGTTTTCAAATAATATCTTGTTCATGTATTTCCAAATGCCCCATAACACCATAAAGGGAATGTGTCTCTTCTTTGGGTGTCGGATAAACTAGTTAAATAGATTTCCTTCCAAATTTTGATCTCCCTAATCAACCTGAATCATCAATTGATCAAGGATCATTTTCCATAAATATTTTGAGACTATGCATGAAGTGAGGATATGTTTTGTTGTATCTTCGGAGTTTAAGCATAAACTGCAAGAAAAAGGCCCAATTCCCCCTCTGCGCCGGTAGTTGGCCCCAGAAAGAATGTTGTCTTTTAGACATAACCAAATGAAAAAAATATTTTTTCTTGGGACTTTTACCTGCCAAATGGCTTTGAACCACCACTGCTTTTCATCCTTAAACTTTGTAAAAATGATGGAGTGATAAGATGATTTGGCAAGGATAGTTCCCTGTGAGCGATTCTATGACCAGACAAGATGGTCATTTGAATCAGATAAAGTGATTCCATTGGTTCAAAGGATGAGGGAGAAAGCGTCCCATTCTGCCGCAAGTTCTCCAGATATATTTAATTGAAATGCATCGACCCACACAGTCAAGGAGGTTGTATTAATGGGACGACCAGCTTGGGCTAGAGTGAAAATACTCAGTTTGTGAAGATGAGAGATGAGAGCTAGGGACAAGAAACACAAATCGTTACCTCCAATAAAAGCATCAAGACCGAGAGAGATCTTCTTTCCGCTACCCACATTCCATGCTATCCACCTTAGAATGATCAGTAATGCTGACATAAGGCTCTTCCAAATGATGGAAGCTGAAGGGAAATTAAAATTGTTTCTTTTGATCCAGGAGGGGACATCAATTCCCTTCAGATATTTCTTCCTCAAAACTAAACTCCACAATATGTCGCCAAAGAGGCCTCTCCAACAAGACTTTGTTGCGAGAGCTTGAGAGAACCATTCTAGATTATGTAAACCCCATCCTCCGCACTCCATTGGGAGTGCTATCTTTTTCCATCTAGCTAGGTGGAAACCATTTGACTTCCTGGACCCACGCCAAATGAAGTTGGTGATAAGTTGTTTAATTTGAAGCAGTGTGGAGGAGGGAATTTTGACTAAGATGAGCCAATAAACAAGAATGATTTGGAGGACTGCCTTTGCAAGGAAAACTTTGCCGCCAAGGGAAATCCACCGAAAAGACCAGCTTCCTATACTTTTTTCAATTTTTTTAATTAGCCAGTTCCAATTTGTCACTCTATATTTATTAGCCTTTAGAAAGTATCCAAGATACTTCATACCATCATCAAACACCTGGAAATGAATATTAAAAACTATGCTCAGATTTTTGGCTAAGTCTGGTTCAATATTCTGGGCTATGAAGCAGGATTTTTGGCAGTTGATAACCATGCTCGAGGCTTTGCAGAATATAATTAATTTTTTTTTTAAGAAGGACCACTCTTCGAAATTATCATTCCCCAGTATAAGGACATCATCTACGAACAACAAGTGTGAAAGAAAAGTGTCAATAGTTATTTTGATTCCTTTAAAGGATCCATTTGAAACTGCCTTTTTGGTCTGCCTACTTAGGTAATCGATTATAAGAAGGAACATGAGAGGTGAGGGGGGGCATCCCTGTCTTAGTCCTCGATGGCTTTTAAAAAAAAAGGTGGGGGGACCATTTATAAGCACTACCATTCTGAAATTTTGGACACAAGCCATTTTCCATTGGACGACATCCCACTTAAGCCCAATCTGGACTAGAATTAATCGCAGAAATTTCCAGCTGACTTTATTGTAAGCCTTTTTTAAGTCTAGTTTTAGGATAATGGAGTTGATATTTTTTGTTTTAACTGTATGGAGAATTTCTTGAGCTAGGTCGATAGCATCATAAATCAACCTATCCTTTAGGAAGTCGAACTGCTCTATTGAAATACAGCTGGCTAATTTGTATTTGATACAGTTTGCA
Organism: Picea glauca; assembly: GCA_000966675.3. Lineage (NCBI taxonomy): Eukaryota > Viridiplantae > Streptophyta > Pinopsida > Pinales > Pinaceae > Picea > Picea glauca. The sequence continues at coordinate 23,807 of JZKD02S0063461.1, forward strand.
ATAATCTTCGAGATCACTTTGTAAACAAAGTTGCATAAGGCTATGGGCCTGAAATCATTGAAATTTGTAGGTTTGCTTACTTTTGGAATAAAAGTAAAAAAAGTAGCATTTAGAACCCCTGGGATGTATCCTTTGTTTCTAGATTCCTCAATTGCCAATAGTAGATCCTTCCCCAAGATGTCGAAGAAGGAGAGGAAGAGTTATTGTGTCCACCCATCCGGGTCGGGGATCTTCTCCTTAGGCATTTTTTAATAGTAGTCTCAAGTTCTTCGATAGTGACAAAAGTCCCAATTTCATCACTTTTTGCATCTGAGAATATTCTTGGAAAATCTTTTAAGATATGGAATTGATTCCACATATCTTCTACTTTAGGGGCCTCGAACTGAGATTTAAAATAAAGGTATGCATGTTCCTTGATCTCTGAGTCGCTGGAAAGGGTTACACCATCAGCATTGGTGATATCCCAAATTGAATTTTGCAGTCTTCTCTGTGTGGAAAATTTTTGAAAGAATCTGGTATTCTTGTCACCATCTTGAAGCCAGAGGGCATGGCTTTTGATTCACCAGGTCGATTCTTCAGTGGAAAGAATCTTTTCTTTCCTTAAATTTAGGGCTCTTAAAAGATTGAGTTCCTCCTGTGAGAAAATCTGTGATTGTCGGCTCTCTAGAATCATTGTCAGATTTGAATCTATGAGAGATAAATCCGACTTTTTTTCTCTTTTTTTTGCTTTTTCCAAGTTATCACATGCTTCTTTAAGAAGTTCAACTTTTCGCAAACCAGAGCACAAGAGGACTTATTAGTCCATTTTTCCATGGAGGCCCAAGTCGAAAGGATTAGTGATATGAAGTCCAGCTCTAAGATCCATGAACTTTTGAATTTAAAGGGAGAATTTACACATCGGCGGTCAGCAAAAAACTGTAGGCAAATCGGATTATGATCCGAGATATCTGAGTTTATGGTCCATGACTTGAGGGTATGCTGGTTGGAGAGAAGATTTCCATCCAAGAGGAATCCATCAATACGTTTAGTAATTCTAGCCTTGCCAGCACGACCCTTTTGCCAAGTCGGTAATAGGTGTGAAGGGGTAAGATCCACCAGACTAGAATCCTGAAGGAGGTTTAAGATATAATCGGAGAAAGGATCTTCTCTTGCCAAGCTCCCCCAAATATCTTGGGTGGACAGTGTAAAATTTAAGTTGCCACCAATTATGAGTCTCAGTTCTTTGAGGAGTCCAAAGTCCACAATCAGTTGCCAAATGCTCTCAAGGTCCTTATACGGAGCATAGTAGTTGAGTAATTTGAACTTTTCTGCTGAATTTTTGAACCTTCCCTCCAAGAATATACCTGCAATGGTGCCAAGGGAATTAAGCTCAACCAAAACAGGGTTCCACCCTACTAAGAGTCTGCTTGATCTGCAGTTAAGTTCCATTGCAACACAATTCCACGAGGGGAGGCACTTTAGGAAAGAGCACTTTACCTTTTCGGAACTTACAAAGGTCTCTTGCAAAATAATTAATAGTTGGGGCAACTTGTGAAAATAATGATTTGAGGGAGGCTAGCTTTGAGGCACCTCTGAACCCATGAATGTTAAAGGATAAGAGAATCATGGATCCACCACAGGAAACGACAAGCATACGCTAAGGGCCGAGGAAGGGGGACGATCATGCGAGACAGTTGAAGGGTTTTGAAAAAGAGGGGAGGGGGGGGATAGGGGGGAAAGGGAGAGGGGTCAGGCCACCTTCGACAACACCTGGAATTTTAATGGGACGAGGTCGCGGTTTCTTATGTTACATTTGACTTAGAGTCTAAGAG
>JZKD02S0063472.1:0-10220 GCA_000966675.3 Picea glauca
TCCCTAGTAAATAAAATATTCCTGAGAAAGAAGTTGTATAACCTGAGGATGAGAGATGGAGACTTGGTGGCTGAGTATTTGAGCTCCTTCAATATTATGGTAAGTCAGTTAGTATCCATTGAGATTAAAATTTCAGATAAATATAAGTGTATCAATTTACTGTTCTCTTTACGAGACTCGTGGGATAGTTTGGTTTTGGCCATAGGTAGTAATACATCTGCCTTGATGTTTGATGAAGTGGTCTCATCCTTGTTATCGAAGGAGATGATATGGAAGAACATGGAAGGATAGAGAAAAGATGCATTATTTGCAAGAGGATGCTTCGAGGAAATAAATATATCTAAGTCCTCAAGTGGGATATCTAAGTCTAATGGAATATCTAAGTCTCCCAGAAATTTTGTAAAGGTATGCTGGGGATGTGGAAAAGAAGGGCACTACAAGAAGCGATGTAGATCCAAAGTTGAGAAAAAGAAAGGATCTGAAGAATATCCTTCAACAGAAGAAAAGACCTCCAAGGAAGAAGGAGGGGATGTGTACTTGGATTCTTCAAGCACACAAGAAAATCATGAGTCATGGTTGGTTGAATCAGGTGCATCCTTTCATATGACTCCCCACATGGATGGTTCTATGAATATGAAAGGTATGATAGAGGTAATATTTTCCTGGGTGATGACTCGACAACCAGAATCATAGGTAAAAAAAAATTCATGTTGAGACTCAGAGATTGAAGTATTATAACACTACTTTGTGTTCTTTACATCCCAAAATTGGCCAGAAATTTGATTTTTGTAAGAAAATTGGACGATGCAGGCATAAAAACAAATTTGAAAAGGAAACCTATAGGATGGTTCGAGGAGAAATTGTGTTGTTGAAGGGATTTCAGTTTGGAACTCTCTATAAGATACAAGGAATCACTATTGGTGATGGGTGTAATAGTTCCATTGTTCCTGATATTGGATTTTAAGAATAAATATATCTTATAGTCTCTGGAGAAAAGGTTATGTTGTGGCATCAAAGGCTCCGATATATCGAAGAGAAGGGTCTTCGACTACTACAGGGTAAAGGTATGGTTGAAGGTATTTATAACTTCTCTATGGATTTTAATTTATGTGAAATTTGTGTATATGGGAAGCATAATCGAGTAAGATTCCCCTCTGGTGAAACGAGGGCAGAAGGGATTTTACAACTAGTTCGCAGTGATGTGTTTGGACCTATGTCAATTCCATCAATGGGAAAATATATGTACTACATCTCATTTATAGATAACTTCTCAAGGAATACTTAGATATATTTCCTTAGGAATAAATCTAAAATCTTTGACAAGTTTAAATAGTTTAAGGTTCTTGTTGAGAATCAAACAGAAAAAATAATTAAGGTGATGAGGACATATAATGGCAGAGAGTTTTGCAGGAATGAATTTGAATAATTCTATGATAACTGCGATATAGAAAGGAAAAATACTACTCCATATGAACCTCGGTAGAATGGAGATGAAGAAATGATGAACAGGAAGATGATGGGAAGAAAAAGGTGCATGCTCACTAGTCTCAGGTTAGGGAAATAATTATGGTCAGAGGAAAAGGGTACTACATGTTACTTGGTCAACAAATCACCCTCATTGGCGCTGGATGACAAGAATCCACAAGAGGTATGGACTAGTGAAAAACCTTCTCTCACACATATCAAGGTATTTTATTGTGATTCCTATGTTCATGTTCCAAAGGAAAATAGGAGCAATATAGATAAGAAGGCTAAAAAGTGTATCTTTATTGGGTATAAATATGGTCTCAAAGGTTATAATCTTTGGAACCTAGAAAATAAGAAGGTTGTGTATAGCCGAGATGTGGTATTTAGAGAAATGAAGGATGTTGTTAAATAGGAATTCCTACCAAGTAAGTAAGAACCAAAGAAAATAGAGTTTGATTTTTAGGATGATGAATCAGACTCTACAGAAGAACAATATCAAAAGAAGAAAATCCTCATACTCCAGTATTGAGGAGATCAGTTCGAGAAATAAGGATACCGGAAAGGTGTACTCGATATGATTTTTCGTTCAAATTTTTCTTTGTCTATTAATGATGATGATCCTAGAACTGTCAGGGAGGAAGTGGATTCAGAGGTTGGAAAGCTCTAGAAAAAGGCCATGGATGGAGAAATGGCATCCTTGGATAATAATGAGGGTTGGGATCTAGTGGAGTTTCCAACTGGAATAAATCCCATTGGAATCAAATGGGTATTTAAAAAGAATCTTTATGCATAAGGAAAAGTGGAGAAATACAAATCTCGGTTAGTAGAAAAGGGTTATTCCTAGGTTGAGGGTATTGATTTTTGTGAGATTGTTTCTCCTATTTCCAAGTTAACTTATATAATATTTATGTTATCCATTGTTGTTGCATTTGATTTTGAAGTAGAACAGATGGATGTGAATACAACATTCCTACATGGGGATATGGAAGAAGAAATATATATGAAGCAACGAGAAAGTTTTTATGTGAAGGGAAAGAAGGAGCTAGTATGCAAGATAAAAGGGTCCCTATATGGTTTAAAACAATCACCAAGGATGCAGTATCAAAGTTTTGATACTTATATGCTGGGACTTGGCTTCACAAGAAGCAAAAATGATCAATATGTGTATTTGTTGGCACAGGGGCAGACCCAGCATTCAATTCTTCAACAACTCACCAACAAAACCTTAACTACCGACCCTTTCGGAAACACCTGCAAAGCAGATGAAGTCTCACCCAAGGTAGAGGCAAGGGTGGTTACAGGAATCTAGTGTATGCAACCTTAGCTGGGACACATATCTTTGATTACAACACCTTAATAGAGCACTTAGCGGTTTTCATTCATTAGTACTTATCCTTTGTATACAACACAGATGAACTCTAATTACAGTGCAACACAATATTCAACAAGATTCAACACATTCAAGCACTAAGAACATCAACATAGATCATATCTAGCATCTTATTCACATAATTAGGCACTAACCTATCTTATTTATCTAAGCATAAATCATTGCACTAAGCATTAATCATATGAACCATAAAAAAACCATAATGCACAAAGCAACCACAACACAGGATATACGTGGTTCACCCCCAGCCCGGGGCTACGTCCACTAACTCTTCTTCTCTTTATTGTCTTACGTAAATCATATACATGCAAAGAGAATCAAAACCAACTATGCTTAGGATAGGGGATATGCATGCACTCCGCCAGATCCTCCCTCCCCGAGCTAGGTTATAGCACAAATCCCTTACATAGTCACTTGCACTTAGCCTTGCATGCCTCACAGAGTCTGCACAAAACATCTACAACTATCACTTTCACTTAGCACATTGGCCTTCACTTTCCCTTAGAAAAATTTTCTTATTACCTTTTGCACCTTCTACTTACATCACCTATCTTTCTATTTATACATTACAAAATGGGCCTAAACATGGGTAAACCCACGGGTCGACATCCCCATACCTGTTACATAAGCCCAAAACCAAAAAATCCCTAAAAGGGGATGAGATCCCGCAATATCCGCTTCAACTTGTGCTCTACCTTTGACAGCCTTTCGAAGTCTGAAAACAGGTCAAACCTGACCAAGGATCTCCAAAACTTGGTCAAGGAACAACATGCCCCCAACACTCACCTTTGACTCGTCCTGAGCCACTCTGATCTGGGTAGCTCCGCCTCAAAATACTCGAGCCTGGCTCGAGCTGCTTCGACCTGTTGCTTTACCAAGGCCTCTTGCTAGGAGAAATCTTAAATAATTTCCTCATTTACAGGTCCCTCTAACCATTGTTCTACTAAAGTGACCACTTGTTCCAGATCTTCTCCTTGGCCATCAATCACCTCAAATAGTTGGCAAGCTTCGTCTTGGACTAGTTGGAGCCTCTGAGTCACTTCCATGACTTGGATTTGTATGGTATGGACCTGTTGTTGAGAAGTGTGTTGTTCCTACGATCTTTTCATTCTTTCAATTGATGATAGGAGATTCAACTGTGTCTGTATGGTTGTCACTTGTTTCTTTGCCTCTTGTAGTTGTGACTCCAGTGTCTTCATTTCAGGGTCCTCAGTAATTCGCTCATAAGTCTGTGCACTTCTAATGCTAAATTTTTTACATTCTAAAGCTAATTCTCTGATCCTCTCAATTGTGCTCCGAGAAGTGGCTTCTCTTTGGTCTCATACATCCTGTCGAGTACTTGTTACTATTTGTAGCTCTAGATATTCTATTCTCTATTAAATCTGTTAGATGGCTTCAACAAGCTTCACTGATTGATGCTCCACTGGGTCTTCCTCCTTTTTCTCTAAGCCTATCACAAAGCGAAGTGATCTATTGACTGCTTCTTTTACTCCAACCTTCTTTGTGAGCAGTTTTTCTTTCTCATGTTGGATCTACGCTTTCTCCTCTTCAAACTTTTCTTAGAGGTCATCCTTCTCTTGCTGTGCAACTCAACATTTCTCTATCACTTCCTCTTGGGCTTGTTTCAGGGCTACTATGGCCTGTTCAGTTTCTTCCTGTGCATGGAGAAGGCAATATTTGGATGCATTAGCTAGTCTACAGAGTTGGGTAGACTCATTTCCCAACTCTGTTTCTTCTGATGGTGGGGGCGCAGTGAACATTGCACGACTGGAGTGAAGGGCTTGTTGTACCCCTCACAGTTATGCTTCAATTTTTTCATACATGGTCTCTTGCCTAGCTTCATTTCTATGAAAAAGATCTTTCAAGGCATATGATACAACTGTGATGATGAAGTCGAAGTCATCAACTGTGAGCATGGTCTGCAGCTTGGTCTTACTAGCTTTTGACTTCTTCTGCGATGTGGGTTTCATGGGAGAAACCTTTCTTTCGTTAGATGACTCTGCATCATCAAGGGGATTTTGTGGCAGTTTTTCTTCACCTTGCTTCTTTTGATCTTCTTTTTCATTGTTCTCTTCCTTGTCTACTTCATCATCACCTCCTCCTCCAGGTGATTCTGAAGCAGTTTCTTCTGATGCACTGCTAAGCTGTTGGACCTCTTTTGTCTTCTTCCTTCTACTAGTTCTAAGTGTATCGTTCCCTTCACGAGTGATCATCGGGATTCTGATTAGTTCAGGATCAGACAGTTCTATGGGGTCAACAGGGATAAGGATCTCTATAGGCCATTCCATAGTTATTTCTTCTAGGTCCTCCTATGTGACTTTGTAATAACTATGTAGTACTTCTTTGTGTTCATCTTTGTGCACAGTGATGTAGTTAAAATGTCTGTCTGCATGGAACTTCATAAATGGCTTGAACCTATGCAGGGTGTTCGGCATTATACGAGGGACATCCTCAACAGACCTCTTTAGCTGCAGGTAGTAGGTGTGGAACACTGCGTTTGATTGCCATTGTTTTCCCATATCGCTCAAATACTAGAGTGAAGCGAACTTTGTGGATAATGGTTCGGATGGCTCTATTTCAGGGAAGATTGCACCTTCCATCGTCTCCCAATATCTGAACGTGATGAGGACTAGTAGCCAAATAAAATGGAACTCGTAGCCCCGATCCTAAGCTTCGTGGAAGTCTTGGTATAAATAGTTCACTAAGTAATTTTCCCAGTTCATCTGTAGCCCCTCCACGCATTTTCCTGTGAGGTCAACAAAAAACCTTGTGACCTTCATGGGTCTTTTCTTTCGAACTAGCTTACCGACAATCAATTGGAAATAAAGGTGCACTACACCATTCTAGATGGAGTCTACCTTGTATCCTCGCTTTCCCTTCTTTACATCGTCGTATGTATCTTTAATCTTCTGTGCCAGGGTGCGGTCTACAGCCTTCCCTAGGTAAAAGTCTTGTGGGTTTGGTCCCTGCATGTTCAATATGATGATCCAATGGATAAAATCCAAGTCGATGGTGATGCGTATGTATAGCCATAGGTAGCCTCCATGGAAGCTCGACAACAGGAGCTTAACGCATGTGTTAACCTCTTGGTGCCTTCCAAAGTGGGTTATTTTCATTACATTCGGAAAAGTGGTCTGCGTGAGGTCCATATTCCATGGTTGAGGGATTATCCTCGACTTCTTCCCCTTCATCCTAGTCAAATACATGTGAGGAGTGAGTATGTTGAAGTTATTGCGATCTCCTAGGTTAAATTCATTGATCTTTAGTGTCCTGATTTTATCCGGCTGAGGCTTGCCTGTGTGTATCCCCTTCAGGAGGTACGCAATAACCAAGGTTTAGTCAAAGTCCCTGGGGACACTGTCACGATTCACTGCATTGGCTAGAGGCAGTTTTAGTGCTATAAGTTTCCCCTATACTACTATAGGTTCAAGCCTAGCATATCTTCAGTTATTACAATGATTTTATAAATAAGCATGTGTTTAGGATTTTGAAAGAAGGTGGATCAGGTAGATGGAAAGAGAAAGAGTAAAAGAAATAGGCTAAATGCATATCAGTGAAAACCCATTGGGCATGGAGTCAAGCAAACACCCTATTGATTGAAGGAAAACAAATTGCATATCAGATAAGAAGTTTATATAAAAATGGGTAGAAGAATAGGGAATAAACAAAGAGTAGAATACCCATCAAACAAAGATTATCTTTGTCAAATTGATGAAACGGTACTTGAAACAAAACACACAAATAGTAGGCAGTAATAGAAAAATATTTACTACTCAAGAATCTATTATCCATAGGCAGCCATTGATTCTCAATCTCTGCAATTCATTGAAGGAAGATAAAAAAAATAGAGAAAAAAAAGGGAAATCACAATCTGATAAAAACAATTGTCATAGATCTTCGATGTCAGAATCGATGTAAGATGACCTCGGGCTTACAATAACAAATATTCAATGGCTATGTCATTAAATTCTTTTCAGGCCTCACCCTCTTGGGCCTCCCATCCTATTACAACCTCATTCAATTTATAATCTCCTAGCTATTACATATCTTTAGGAATGTAATCCTATCGACAAATGAAAAACAATCCAAATCATAAAGAAGATGAAATCAAATCTGGATTTTCTCCAATTTCACTGCTAATTTTTTGCCTAGAAATATGGAGCCAATCCTCCTTTAAATTTTGAAATGAACTACTTTAATTGATACTCTTCCACCTGTTCATTGGTTATCTAAAAATATGATCTTCTGTTATATGTATACTCCGTCACTGGGCATATGATTTTTTTAAGAAGATTTGGATTTATCTCCTTAACAGTTAAATGCCTGCCATGTACCCTGTTTCCATTCTTGGAGAAGTACTATGACTTACCACCTTCGTTAACCTTGGAGAACCATTACCAAGTGTCATTTTTACAGAATGCATTGGTGCTTCCTGTACATTGTTTCAAGTTATTTCCATGTTTGATTTTTATTGTCAAGCTTCTAGGAAAACACCGTAACAAATTGTCATTGTTCTCATGGAGGTAAGGTGGAGAAAGGAATATTAGTAGTTGTAATACAGGAATATCTTCAGCTGCAACCATGGTTTTCAGTTTACCAGATTCATCAGGAATAGATGTCCACGAATTATTTAACAAGAATAATGCATCAAGAGATGCCTCCTGAGTTGGTTATGTTCCATCATTTATGTCAAATCCCTTAGAATTTCACTGGATACATATTCTTGAAGAGTATGATCGAAGAACAAAAAATTGATTAGCAATACTGCTTGTGAAGTCATTTCTGAATTATTTGAACTAAGTCTTCGTAACTCAATAAACTCATCCTTCTGCATAGTCTGAATTTCTACAATAAGTTTTTTCGGGCAAGGACGAATGAAATACCCTCTATATGACTCAACAAGATTATCAGCCAGAGTTACAACATCATGAAACCGATGCCTGACATTGAAATCCTTACTGCCAAATTGAGTGATATTGGTGCAAGTGACAATAATGTTAAATATAATGTAACCTCAACAGGCTAACTGTACACTTCTAGCTGTCTTGGCCAACTGTGCTTTCTATTCTTGATTTGCTTGAGCCTATTTAGCTCAGCTATTTCCCATTGCATAGTACTTCTTTAGACTTACTTCTCATTGTACTCTTCTTCATATATTCTAATGTACTGTTTTCTATTCTATTCTTTCTCTCTGCATTTCTCGCTTCACAATTTATCATGGTATTAGAGCTACAGTAGTAAGCCTCTTCACACAGGATAGAGAGAAACATGATCCTCAAACAACACAGAGCTTTCACGGATCTTGAGAGCATTCGACACAGACTTTTCACAAGGCTTGGAGAGTTGTCCATTATACTCTCGAAAGATCCTCGTAGGAAAATTCCACGAGGAAGAAGACTGACATACGCTCAAAAGATCAGTGTAAGAAGCTCACGCGAGGTCGCAGAGTGTACAACGCTTGAAAGATCGAGGAAGAAGAGAGTGTAGAAGAAGAAACTTTAAAGATTCTTGTACAATTTTCAAGAATCATCAAATATTTACGAAGAAGAGCTGCATGAGGCGGGAACTCTTGAAGAATTCAAAGAATTCATTCAAATTCACTAAATATTCCTACAGAAGGAAGAATCGTTTAAAGATTTATAGGAATTCTCTCAAATCTGTCAAAGATTGCAGTAGAGAACAAAGAACTCGTGAAATTCTTTCAAATACTTGAAAGATTCACAAATTTTTCTTCCACTGTAGAAAATCCTTGCAAAGGTAGTAAAGAACGCGTCTCAGGTTCAAAGAACAACCGTCGCGGCCATAAGATTCATCCTGCGAACGGATCTAGAGTGGGAAACTAGTTCAGAAGGGATGAAGAGAGTGCGAAAAAGATGAAAGAATTTCAGCCATTAGATCTTGCGCAGAGGACCGACAATCATTGGATCAACGAGAAGGTGCACGAGGTTTAGTCCTGTGAAGTGCACAAGAGAAATTTTGACTTGTAAAGTCGCGAAATCCCGACATCATCAGGACCGTTCATCAAGAAACACGTGTTGAGATCTCAGCATTTTGCTGACTCACAATGTGTAAAGGTCAGAAGACTGTCGTGAGAATTCGAGAATCATGAAATCATGAGTCATTATGGACCATTGGATCGAGATAGATCGTGAGCCGTCGATCTTATCCCATTGAAAAATTGGGGATCAGGAGTTGGACAAGCAAAGGAGACTGCTCTCCAAAACTCGGATACACAAAATCCCGACATCACGTATCGTGAAATCCTGAGAGGATTGTGAGCCATCAATCTTAGAGGACAGGTGGCAGCAGATCCAATCCATCACTCCATCGGCATTTTGGAGTTTGGGATATCGGAGGTCTTGTTGATGAAATACACTCCACAGTGAAAGTTGCGAAATCGCGATTCATGAAATAGAGATAAGATCACATCTGTCCATTTGTTTGGACACGTGGCGGACATCGAGGAAACCGTCGGCATCTCGGCAATAAGGGTTCTAGGTTGATAGGGAATTTAGAGTCGCAAGTCATGAAATCGCGAAATGACGAGGACCGTCCATCTTAAGGGGACACGTGGCATAAATCTAAGGGCTCCGAAAAAGTTCTGAAAGGGGAGAGTCCATCGGCACATCAGGATTTGGTAAATCGCGAATCCTGAGGACAAGGGATCGGGTTTCTTTATGGTAAAAACCCTGTAAATGATCGGAGCCATCCATTTTGAGGAGACATGTGGGTGAGATCGGGAGAACCAATCGGCACACCGAGGTTCGGTGTTTCGCAGAACCTGGAGACGAGATGTCCGAAACATATCAAATCGCAAATTCGCAAGGAGAATTCAGGACCATCCAATATAGGAGGACGCGTGGTAGAGATCAAAGCAATTGGGAAATTTCCCGAAAGGAAAGGTCATCCATCATGAAATCGAGAATCGAGAAATTGGGGATTCCGTGGACAAGAGGTCCAATGCATTTCGATCTTCGAAACCCCGAATCCCGATAAGAGTTTTGACTGCGGTCTTATGAGCTCTGGTCATAATATCTGGGTCGTCAGATCATAGGAAGATCTTGACCGTTGAATTGTCCAAAGGAAATCTCAGCATTTCGGCAAATTAAAAGAAAAAGAACTGGAAAATCCCATAGTGCTTTAACATTAAGGCACTTGGTCACATTGAACAAATACTAAGGGCCAATTCAAGGCCGATCGGTGTATCGGCGTTTCGGCAATTGGAGGTTGGCGAGACAAGAGATCAGAGGAATCGTACAACAAAGTCCCGACGTCAGAATCGTGAAGCCAAAAACTCACGAAATCTTGAACGCAGAATTCTGAAGTCACTGCAAATTATATGCAGGAGACAGGTAAGTAAGAA
>JZKD02S0063472.1:10230-25617 GCA_000966675.3 Picea glauca
CCACTTTGGTGTCACTCTTTTGATGAAGAGCGGGGCTGATCGATGACGGAACTGGATCAGCTACTTGGGTTTGTGGTTCAATCGAGGAGGAAACTAGATTGACCACCTGATCAACTAGAATGAACGGGGATGGAATCAGATTGATCAGTCCATCAACCAATGATGGGTTGGAGGAATGCTTATGATAACCTTTTGGAAGTTGAAGTTTTTACAAAAGAGAAGAAGCCTCGTCCATGCAAGGACAAAGGTGAGAGTAATGATTACCTTTACATAACATGCAAGGGAACTTGCAGTTTTCTTCTTCTTACCAACCTGAACATCATTAGTTGACAGGGTATCATCGGTATGTTCAGCAGAAGCCGATGACGTGGAGGACCACATTTCTAAGACCTGGGTAAGACCGGGGAAATCCCTCAGAAAGTGGTCACCCTTACAAAGGCTGCAAGAGAATTTGGTTTTTGGATTCTTCATTTTAATCTTGTTGACCTCATCAACACTCCTAGTACTATTAATAGTAACTGGTTTCTTAGAGCCAACATCTGATGTTGTTGGGGTCTTGGTTCTTTTTCAGGCTCTTCTTTGTCTTCTCTTTTCGTTTCTTCTTCTTCTGATCAACCTGGCTACTTGCTTTATAGCTTTCAGTAGGTGAAGAAGGAGAAATGGAAGGAGAATTGATGGACGAAGAAGGTGAAAAGTCGACGTGAGTTTGATGTGTGGGTGGTGTATTGACATCCAAAGTATTAGGTGCAAATGAAACATTGGGAGGATTTGGGATCACCGGAGTGGGGAACAACCAAAATGGTAATCCAATAGTGAGTCCTAGAAGACTCAGTGTGAAAACATATGGAGGACCAAAGTTTCCAAATAAAGGAAAGGTATAAGGTTCCCCAGAAAAAGGGGTTCCTCCATTGGTACTCCCAGGATTCGATGCCATTAACACTGACTCGACCTAAGGTCCACTAAGTAAAACAAACAACACATGCTACGAATCTGAGAAGAAATCAATCAAGCAAACCTTCCTATGATGAAACCACTAGTTGGTGATGAAATCCAATGTTGTGAGATCAAAATAGGAAGGGGCAGGGATAGAGCGGGTGGATCAGTTACGCTGGAGACCTACTTAATGGACTTATGCCTTGGTGCAAGCTTCCACACAGTAATTGTGGATTTACCCTCCAAGGAGCCGGAGTGAGTTTGACCAATGTCTGTTCCAGGTATAGTGAGAATTCCCTTCACCGTCACCTTGTGTGAGACCCTAAAGATTATGGCTACTAAGGTCACCAATTCATAGTCAAGCCCTGGGCGAGTACAATTGAGAGTCCAATCAGAATGTATGGGCGGGATAACAAGTCCAAAATCAACCCGAAAGGCTCACACACATAATTGTGGGTATACCTTCCAGTGACCCCCAATATACGATATGACCACTACAAACAGTTGAACCATGGAGGGATAATCTCCATAACTCACTCGAATGCGACCTTGTGCGTAACCCTTGTGTGAGAGGGGGATCCCAGGTAGACTAATATGACAATTGGATTTAACTCTCCCTACCACAAGATACCAAGTTTGTTCAATATCTTTGGAAAGTTATCCTTTTAACCTATTCCAAATCCCTACACCTTAAACTAATGTAGGTTTGCTAGCAAAGATGTAAAAAGTCTCATAAATTTTAGTTAAGTGTTGATTTTAATGGATGTTGTTTACTCAGAGGGTGTACGAAAGTGAAACTGATGGAATGATGACTCAATTCCCAAAAATATGCATGAAGTATGATAATCAATCATTTCTTTTCAATGAATACCTATTTAAGGGATACAGGAAGAGTCGTTTTCACTATCAAACACTTGATAAGGAATGCCCTCAATCAATTTTGTTCTCAATCAAATCCAATATGATGCTACATCATTTTAGAAATGTAAACTAATATGCAAACTAATCACTAAGATGTACTTGTGTCGTTTGTATGCGAATGATAATCAATTCAATGAAAAATTTCTCCTGCTAACTACCTTTTCAGATCAAGGAGATTCAGACAAGAATATGCAGATTTTGCACAAACAACACACCCTTTTTTTGCGATCAAACAAGAGAAAGAAAACTAAAAATGCAAAATGAAGGAGAAATAAATTGGATCATATGACCTTAAAGAACTAAATGAGAAGAGTTACATACTTCTAAAGTACTTCACTAGAGTTCTCGCTCAGTCGGATAGGATAGAAGAAAGCAGAGGATTGATTTCAAGCTCTCAATAACAAAAACTCAAAAATAATAAAGAAGGGCATAAAATATGAACAAAAAGGTGTTTACTTCTCAGGAGGAAGCATGTCAAAGGTCAAAGGAAGAGTTATTCAATCATAAAACAACCCAGCAAGTGAAAAAATAGAGTTTGGACCTCCAAAAATTTCAATTTTTGAAGAGATTTTGGGCAAAAAAGGGTTGGCGCTCTGGTATAAGGGCCACTAGAGTGTTATAAATCTTTTTCCAGCAACTTAAGGGAGCATTGGCACTCTGCTAACAAGGTAGGGGAGCACTGGAGTCCTAAAGCTCAGAAAAAAGGTCCAAAAATCCAAAATTTCAATGGAATTTTTCACTCAAGCTGAGTGTGATGGGGTAAAGAATCAATCAGCAAGTGCAATCAGATATGAAGGGGTGAACAAGGCCTAAGAACACAAAGGGTGAGACAAGGCCTATGAGGAAAAATCAAAACCAAAAGTTTCGATTCGACTCTCCCTAGTGGAGTCGCCAGTTTCTGTTGTAGGAAAATCTCCCTGCGGACAGGTAGATTGCCTCAAAGAGATAGACTCTTAACTCTAAGACAGAAAGTTCTTAATGTGAAAACTGACTTCCTTTCAAATATATACAAACTAATGCATGAGGAGGAAGGAGAACAAAAGTACCTTTTATCGGTGTTTGTCCCTGCACACTCCGAGTTGAGCTCCTATCTTTCGCTCTTCTATAAGCCCTGTAGACAAACAAAGTACAACCACTTCCTATTCTATCAATATTAGTCTGAAATAGGTCTATATACTAAAGAGAAAAATTCATGTGAGGTTGAACACGAATTAGAAAGAAACGGGCCAAGCAAATTATATTAATGAGGACAAAACATTGCTTACAGCCCTGGATTGATTACAACAGCTCTGCCAAGTCCTCCTTGTCTACCCCTTGCTCAAAATATACATGATCCGAATGATGATAGCTTCACCGATTTCTCCCTACGATATCATATGTCTCTTGCTTCCAAAATATCTCTATTCTAGCACCACTTATGAGATCATAAGTTTGGTGTGATTCTCTTTTCTCCAGTCCTCTTTCACCATTAGAAAGCTTTCTTATATAGCCTTGGAGAGGCTCAACAGCTTGAGATATCCTTGGGGAAGTTGAGGATTTTCCTCCTTCAGTTGAGGATCTACCCTAAGATCATGGTTGGACTAGAGATGCGAATCCAACTGCCTTCCAAGGATGAAAGGATCCTTCACCTATTCATCTCAACAACTTAACTACTGCCCAGAATAGGTAGCACTCCCTCAAAAGGGCCATCAGAGTGCTACAACGCTCCCTAGTAGGCTTTAGGGGGGCACCAACGCTTTCAAAATCCATAACACTCCCTCAAAATGGCCTGAGGAGCTTTATAACGCTCCCAGATAGTGTAAGGGGGAGCGTCAGCGCTCCCAGAAGAGGTATAGGAGAGCGCTCTCCTTCAAAAGATCAGTTTTTGAGGTGCTTTCAGATGGAAAAAGGTTTGCAAGCCTAATGACTCATTTCTCCTCTTCCAAATCAAATTCTTGAGGTGTTTCAAGTGTCCTTCTCATGTCATTATAGGCACGACATAGACATCATGGCAGTATGCTTCCCTGACACTTGCGACACTTGTGAGCAACATGCGACACTTGCGACCTTGTGAGAAAAATACGACACTTGTGACACTATTAAAGTGAGTATTTTTTATGTGTAATAGGGATATAACTACTTGGACTACGGACTAACCCTTCCCTTTAAAGAAGGTCGGATTTGACCCCTTCCGACTTGACAAAAGTTAAATGCACATTAATGCCTCTATATTATTTGGAATTCAATAATTCGCTCCTAATTTTCAGTTAGCCACTAATTTATAGATTTAGAGCTCTAATTAAACCATCAGCCCAAAGAACCATTACATAATTGGGACTTGGTAGTTAGGCCAGGTATTTGGGATTTAAAACCCGACCCCCCGACTATTATGGATAGGAACTAGTTCAAGTCTCCTAAGGTTAAAAATCATCAAGTGGACCTGTGCATAGTCATAGAGTCTTATGCTAAATGAAGTTTAGCATTTTTTCATAATACCACACTTATATTTATAGCCCTACGTAGATAGATAAGGACTAGAGCTAGAAAGGGATCCACTAAAGCCTTGGGACCTTTCCCTTATAACCTTTCTACTTGTGTTAGTCAAAGATGTTATAGATAAGACAATATTGTGATAAGTGGAACTTTAGGAATTTCTTAACAAGATAATAGAGTGTAAGGTAAGATTTTTATTACAAAGTTCTTTCTAACGGAGTTATGACAACAAAGACCTCTTCTACTATAAACATAATTTTTTTTTGGTTGGTAATTATGAGGTCCATTACATATGGTATCAGAGAAACATGTTATAGCACTTGGACCTTGAATAGGGTCATCTAATTTACTTAAAACATATTTCTGTTTTATAAAGCTAATAAAAACCTTCATTATTATAGACATAAAACCTCTCTACTTTGTGTTAATAATGGCAGTAGTAAATAACAACGGAGAAATCAGATTTGAAGGAAATCCAGAGTAGAGACCTCCTGAGGACCCAAGACAGAACAGTGGCAGGAGCTCACCCACTAAAGTACTGGAAACAATGAGGAATCTTATCATCGAACTATAGGTTTTTAAAGTTGACAATGAGAAACTGAAGAAAGAACAACATGAACAACAAGAGATAAATGAAGTCCTGTTGTGTAGTATAGTGACCAAGAAAATCCCAAAGGATGATAACCATGATGAAGAAGTCAACAAAAGGGCCTCTAAGAACTCGGGGCCTAAAACCGAAAAAGGGGACAATTCATCTGAAGGTACACCTTCAGCGGAGGACCAAACTAAAATAGACAGAAAAAGAAAACAAGTAGACCACCTTGAAGGAGAATTTAAAAATATTAAACCAACTACCTTTTATGGAGAATCTAGGATAGGAGAAGAGGCTAAAGCATGGTTGTTGGACATCAAAAAATACTTCCATATCTACAACTATTCCAGCAATATGAAAGTCAAAATGACCATCTACAATCTAAAAGGGAAGGCCAACATTTGGTGGCAAGACCTGAAATTGGCCAAGGGCCTAAAGAAGAAGCAGTTGGAATGGTCTAACTTTAAGAAGTATTTCAAGAAAAAATACCTTTCTGGAAACTACTATGAAAGGAAAATGAAATAAATTTACGAGTTATGACTTGGACGAATGTCGATGGAGGACCTTATAAACAAATTTCTGGAACTACTAAGGTTTGTATCATACATCTGGGAGGATAAGGTAAAAATTCAGCGATTATTAAGCTATTTACCAAAGTCCTACAAGGACAGAATTGAGGTTGACAACCCCAAATCCTTGAGCGAAGTATTCAGGAAAGCACGAATGTGCTACGAATAGTATAAATAGTGGGCATAGTTTCCCAAATCCTGGAAGGATAAGAAATAGGATCGAATGAATTAGCGAAAGAAAGGATACCAACCAGCTCCATATCGGAATGCAACAAAAATCTTTTCAAGAAAATATTTTCACTCCAACCATCCAAATACGCAAGGCAGTGGTAAACCATTAAATCTGGGAATGAAGAAGTTTGGGGACAACCCCTGTGAACCATTAAAGAGTTGGGAATGTGGAGAACCTCATCTAAGGAGGAACTATCCATGTTTAATTTCAGCAAACAAAACTATTGTTCATAATTTGCAGGAAGCCTCGATGGTGGGTGACGTGGGAAAAATCTTGCATCGGATAAATGCAACCATATATGGTCGACAAACTAACCACCAATACTCTATGGTACAACTCGAAGGTAAAATCAATAACACTCAAATTTCTCTTTTAATTGACCCTGGAGCTACGTTAAGTTATATTACTCCTGATGTGGTAGAGTCAAATAAGCTTAATAAATTGAAGCACGCAAAATCATGGATGGTACAACTAGAAACAAGAACTAAAAGGAAAGTAGTTGATTTTATTTCTAATTTTGAGTTCATCTTAGATGGTCAAAATATAAGAACAAACCTGAACATCCTACCACTAGGATCTTACGATATGATTATTAGGATGGATTGGTTGGAACAACACAAAGCAATACTGGATTGTTATACAAAGATACTTAACTATAAAGATGATTTTTTCACTACTAGAACATCCCAAGGTATACCAAAATTGGTATCAATTAGACAAGTTTTAGTGATGCAATTCAAGAAATGTATGAGAAAGCAATGCCAAGTTTATGCCATCCAAGTAACGAACCTGTTAGACAAAGGAGATAAGACAAAGTTAAAATACTTTGCTTCCCTATGTGAATTTAGAGACATTTTTGTGGATGAGATATTGGAATTACCTCCTAGAAGGGAAATAGACTTCTTCATAGACCTACTACCTGGTTTAGTCCCTATCTCAAAAGCACCTTACCGAATGAGTTTACTAGAATTGACAGAACTAAAAATACAATTACAAGAATTGTTAGATAAAGAGTATATCAGACCGAGTGTTTCACCATGGGGGGCACCAGTCCTCTTTGTGAAAAAGAAAGACGACACTCTAAGTCTTTGTATCGATTATAGACAATTGAATAAAATTACTATGAAGAACAGGTACCCCTTACCGAGGATAAATGACTTGTTTGTTCAAGTAGGTGGGGCTAATATCTTTTCAAAATTGGATTTACGATCCAGTTATCATCAAGTTAGGGGCTAATATCTTTTCAAAATTGGATTTACGATCCAGTTATCATCAAGTTAGGATAAGGGATGAAGATATAAACAAAACAACTTTTCGAACAAGATATGGACACTATGAATTCGTATTCATACCTTTCAGACTCACTAACGCACTAGCCACATTTATGTGCCTGATGAACAGTATTTTCAGCCAGTACTTAGACAAGTTCGTAGAAGTATTTATCGATGATATTATGGTCTATTATAAAATAGAGGAAGAACATGAAGAACACTTAAGAATGGTCTTGCAAATGTTGAGGAAACACAAACTGTATGCAAAAATTGATAAGTGTGACTTTTATCAGAAAGAAATACAATATCTAGGACATGCAATTTCAACAGAAGGAATTGTCGTAGACCCTAAGAAAATCAAAGACATCTTAGAATGGCCGGTACCTAAGGATGTAGCGGATATTTGGTCACTCATGGGAATCACCAGATATTACCGCAGATTTATAGAAGGGTTTTCCAAAATATCCTACCCTATCATGTCATTACAAAAGAAAGGGACCAAGTTTAACTAGTCACAAAAGTGCCAAGACAATTTTAACAAGCTGAAGGAATTATTGACAACTGCACCCATCTTGAAGGTAGCAGACCCATATAAAGACTTTATTGCTTATGTCGATGCGAGTAAAGAAGGACTAGGTGGTGTCCTAACTCGGGAAGGACACATAATTTGTTATAAGTCCTAGAAATTAAAAGAACATGAGCTAAATTATGTCACTCATGACATAGAATTGGCAGCGGTAATACACGCCTTAAAATTGTGGCGACACTACTTAATGAGCATAAAATTTCTACTATTCATGGATAATAGCGACATGAAATATATATTTAAGAAACTAGATCTTAATGCAAGGCAAGCAAGAGGGCTAACCTTCTTGAGAGAATTCGACTTCGAAGTTAGACATATCAAGGGTAAGGAAAATAAGGTAGAAGACGCTTTAAGCAGAAGAGTCCATGGGTTATTTGAAATAAATATCAGCAAGGCAGAAAGTGATCTGGAACAAAGAATAAAGCCTCTCAAGTCACTATATAGAATATTGAGGATCTTATCTTGAGAGTGGTATTATACATGATTGGGAAGATTATTGGATTCCCTTCTCTTCATCAGGCCTCTCGATCTCAAAGCATTGTGCAGTGCAGTGTATCTAGCCAATGATATTTGATTGGACCACTACCATGCTCAACTACATGAAGACACAACTGATAGAGTGTAAGTTGAGGAAGAAGAGAAACTTTGGATTTGAGACAATACTATGTGCATTATTCTTTGAAAGAGTGCTAGGCATGAGTCTGAAGGAGAGTGTGCAAGGTCACATGGCCTCCTTTCCATAACTGTGTAGATAGTCTTCCTTGATTCCTCTCTAGGGAGTAGGGGGGAACATGAGTCATAATAGGACAAGTTCTTTGATAGGTGGAAACAAAAAATTCCCTACATAGAGGATTATCCCTATGCGGGGATTAGATTCTTGAGAGGCCTCGACATGCCCATGCCCCTTGGCACAACAAGTGGCGAGATAGGTATGTACTATCATTTTTAATTCTTTTTTTTTTAATTTTATTATGAGATAAAAAACAATTTGGTAACGACACAGTACTGACTCAAAAACCTGTTATGTATAGATGTGGGACCAGTATGGCCAGTGGACTTCCCTTAGAATAGGTGTACTCCTCAAGAGAATACCCAACTAGGAGGAGCCACAACTAGAGTAGGGCCATCATGAGAAGATACCGAGAGAGTATTGAGGCGGGTACAGAGGAACTTGACAGCCCTCGCCCATAGTGTGATCATGGAAGAGATGGAGGATCTGCCACCATCTATGTGTAGATTTTAACCTTGTACACTATTTTATTGCAAATAGATTTTCAATAAAATAACATAAAAGATACAATGGAAAATACACGCATCACACAAAGATTTTTACCCTGGAAACCCAAACCGGTAAAATCAACTTATTCTATATTCATTCATAGTGATAAATGGTTTACAATAAAATATACATATAGGAGCCAATGGAATCCAAAAACATAACCCAATGAAATATTGACTAATCCAGGTCATTGGGTTATGTTTTTAGGTTATATTGCAAACGAAGATCATGGGATCTCTGCCCCTTTTAGGGATTTTTGGGTTTTGGGCTTATGTAATGGGTATGGGGATGTCGGTCCCTGGGTTTACCCATGTTTAGGCCCATTTTGTAATGTATAAATAGAAAGCTAGGTGATGTAAGTAAGGGGTGCAAAAGGTAATAATACAAAGGTGCTAAGGGAATGTGAAGGCTAATGTGCTAAGTGCAAGTGATAGTTGTAGATGTTGTGTGCATACCGTGTGAGGCTTGCAAGGCTAAGTGCAAGTGACTATGTAAGGGATTTATGCTGTAACCTAGCTCAGGGAAAGAGGATCTGGCAGAGTGCGCGCAGATGTCCTATCCTAAGAGGAGTGGGTTTTGATTCTCTGTGCATGTAGATCATTGACAAAAGACAATAAAGAGAAGAACAGTTGGTGGACGTAGCCCTAGGCTGGGGGTGAACCACATATATCCTGTGTTGTGGTTAATTTGTGCATTATCGTTGTTTTATGATTCATATTATTAATGCTTAGTGCAATGATGTATGATTAGATAAATATGATATCTTAATGCCTAATGATGTGAATAATATGCTAGATATGATCTATGTTGATGTGCTTAGTGCTTGAATGCATTGAATCTTGTTGAATACTGTGTTTCACTGTAATTAGGTTTTATTTGCACTGTAGAAAAAGGCTAAGTATTAATTAATGACAACTGCTAAGTTATTTGTTAAGGTATTGTAATCATAGATCTGTGTCCCAACTAAGGTTGTTGACACTGGAGTTATGCAACCACCCCTGCTTCTACCTCGAGTGAGACTTCATCTACTTTGCAGGTGTTTCCGAAAGTGTCGATAGTTAGGGTTTTGTTGGTGTGTTGTTGAAGTGTTGAACCTTAGGTCTACGCTTGTGCCAACAAATGGTTACATTGTCGGGACCTGAAACTGTGATTGTTGGGAATTGAGGAAAAGAAATAAATCTATGTGTGTAGATATGTTTCTTTAGTGCATTATAATCTACTTGACTATGATGCTCTGTGCTAACAAAGGAGGAAGATATGAAAGAAAGAGGTAATATTTGGAAGATTTGTGCTTTGATAAAGGTAAAGTGATTTTTTTTTTTGATTAAAGAGGTAAGATATGAAACTTTGTGCTTTGTTAAGGGTAGGATAAGTAGTAAAGTTTTGTTTTGAAAGTATAGATATAAGTATGTTTGATAAATTTTGTCATAGTCTAAAAACTAGGGCACAACTAGAAGAAAAAAGGTTTGATATGAGTATATCTGATAGAAATAATGAAAGATATGTTATTTCTATGCATAAAAAGAACGTTTGGAGTAAAAAATGGATGTAGGATCCTAGGGAGAATTTTTTGTAGGTTAGTTACTATGACCCTAGTGCGCAGTACAAAAAAGGTTGGGGATCATTTAAGAAAAACAGAGGATTAACTCTTTGTTATAGTTGCAGAAGACCGGGACACCTTGATAAGGAATTCCCTCGTAGAAGACCTAGTTGTTTTTATTGTAAATCTATGGACCATGATGTTTTGGATTTCCCTATAATGATTTCTAAGGTTGAAAGAATGAATATGAGACAAGAAAACCCTGACGAAAACCAAGAAACTAAGACCATGGTAGAACCCCAGAAAGAATCAGAGATTGTATTACTACAAATAAAAGAAACCTTGAATGACCATAGAGATATCAACATATCATAGATCTTCAAAGAGAAATAATGAATAGAAACAAGAATATGAGACTTCGACATAGACTGTGTTCTGTATCATGAAACATAGGTGAATATTATGATAGAAAGAACTTAAGAATTTTTAGTAAATATTGCTAGGGTTCCTTGATTGGGAGGAATAGGATCATTTAGAGGAATGTTGATAACCCTATGTGGAAAACTTACCCAAACATCTATGACTGATCATGGCACTTCGACGGAAGAAAAATTTGAGGTTGTTAAATTTATTGAGAACAATGCCCCATTTGCGATATTACTAGGAAAACCCTGGATTGAGAAAGATCAGACCCAAATAAAAGAAGAGGAATATCTAGAATAGAAAAAGAAAGAACTAAGGGACTTCATGGCTAAGAGAATAGCACACTTACTGGAAGAACAAGAAAACGAGACGAATCTACTGAGGACCAGAAATCTGGATGTCGAAGTTGAAAGAACACATGAAAATTTGAAACACTTGTCTGTACAAGAGAGTAGAGAACCTACCCCAGACAGAGAAGAAGTATTTCCCTTGAACCCTAGTAAATACCATCACCAACGTGAAGTTACTATGCCAACAGGAGATAAGAATCATAATGGAAAGAGGAATACCGAGACACAGACCATAGGGAAGAAGGCTATAAATCTCAGCAAGAGGAAAACAAAGTTAGAGAAATTGCAGGAAGTTCTAGAGAAGACTTCGCATAAGGAAAGTCTCCAGAATTTGAACTTTGTTGGAATATCAGAGAAAATCAAATTGACACTTCTCCATGGAGGAGAGATATGACCATTGGAGGCATTGTAACCATTAGATTGATGTTCTCGAACGGGTAGAATAACAATTATGATCAAAAAGCTCTCCATCGGACCGTTGGGACCACACCGTAATGGACAAAATTGCATTGATGAAGGTCTCTTGTCCATTGGATGGATTTATTACATCACTTTCTACTTATTCTGTCGACAGTTGCACCGAGAACACTTTTGCGAATTGTATCCAATCTAGCAAGAGAACTCAATGTTACTATGTTGTGCTTACTGAGACTTCGCTACCTGTTCTATTGCATTGAGCATTTGTTCATGGACTTGAGTTATCCAATATCGAGCGTGCATGTCAGACGAACTCAATTCCGCAAAAAATTCTATTGAAGAAGTTATCATCGAACTTATGGCTGAGAAGGTGATGACCGTCGAAATTCAAGCTTCATCGACGAGAGGAGTGAAATCCTCCCTGTAAATTGCTCGCAGATTCGAACCATCTTGAGATGTGGCAGAGAAAAGAACCAAGTATCGAGATGACTTGGAAAACGTGAAGTTAATCCCATCCATCCTGCCCGACTACATCCCGCCTGTTGACACCTAAACGTGCTTATGAAATTTTTTTAGATAGATGCTAATTTTAGATGGTCATTAAATCAGTGACCCAAAATTGGCCCTCGGCCTTATGAAGGGTGTTCGTAAAATTTGGGCCCAAATGCCAAGCTTCAACTTCATGCTCTAATCTCCAGTACCCGAGACCTACAATCAACATACAAATGAATTAGCAATAGAACTAGCTACATGCCAAAGTCCACATGTCGAGCACAAATAAACACACAAGTCATCAAATATAAGTGTGTCAAAAGAATTCGTAGGTGTCAAAGGGTTTGATCGTCAAAAATCCAAGCGTCAAGATCATTTTCCAAAGACATCATGTAATTTTCAGTGTGAAGCACTCCAGGGTTGTGACCAGGAGAATTCAGAGGATGTCCCGATTGGAGAATTATTCAGAAATATGTTGCTTGCTATTGACCGGAACTTGGCACAGTCTGTTGCGATGGGAAGTTATATCATCGATCAAGCAAACAATTTTTCTGCGTAGAGGATAAGATCTACAAACATATGCCCTTGAGTGTCCAAAACCTCTTATGTGTTTCACTTTTCACTCTGGAAATTTTCTTTGATCTAGTGATTAAAACCCCTTGTTTGAAATTGTGGATCACACTCCTTCCTATGCAGATGTTGCATTCATCCATTCTATTGGAAATGGGAGCACTTGAGCATCGGGAAAAGAGGCTTCTAGTTCTTATTTTTCATATTATGGTTCATCGAGTTATTTAGAGTACTTGACTATGTCAGTGTCAAAGCCTCAGAAGGAGCACAATGACAATGTTACTTATCTTGTTTCTGGGGGAAACACACATGTCACCTATATTATTGTCACTTGCACCAATATTGCTCAATTTGGCAGTAAGGAGTTCAATGCCAGGCGTCAGTTTCGTGATGTTGTAACTCTAGCTGATAATATTACTGAGTCATATCGAGGGTATTTCATTCCTCCTCGCCCAAAAAAACTTATTGTAGAAAATCAGATTATGCAGAAGAATGAGTTTACTGAGTTGCGAAGATTTCTTAGTTCAAATAATTCAGAAATGACTGCATAGGCAGTATTTCTCATCAAGTTTTTGTTCTCCAATCATACTCTTCAAGAATATGTATCTAGTGAAATTATAAGGGCTTTGACAGCTGTCCTAGACAAGGAATTATGGGCCAATGTTACTATCAATGAGGATGTTTTGAAATCTATTAACATTCTTTTCAGTAACTTTTCAAAGATTCGGGGCACTGAAGCAGCTACTCTTTGTATCCCTCACCTAGTTGGTGAACTAAAGGATGGAACATAACTGGCTCAGTAGGAAGCTCTTGATGCATTGTACTTGTTCAAGAATTTGTGGACATCTATTCCTGCTGAATCTGGAAAAGCGCAAACCATTGTTGCGGCTAAATCTATTCCTATATTACAACTACTAATATGATTTTCTCCACTTTACTTCCATGAGAACAATGACAGTTTGTTATAGTGTTTTCCTGGAAGCTTGACAATAACAATCAAATGTGGCAATAAATTGAAACAGTCTATGGGAAGAACCAATGCATTCTGTAAAATTAACACTTGGTAATGGTCCTCCAAGGATAACGAAGGCAGTAAGTCACAATACTTATCCAAGAATGGAAACAAGGCACATGGAAGGCATTTAACTGTTAAGGAGATAAATCCAAATCTTCTTAAAAAATTCATATGCCCAGTGACAGAGTATACATATAACATACGATCATATTTTTAGATAACCAATGAACAGGTGGCAGAGTATCAATTAAAGTAGTTAATTTCAAAATTTAAAGGAGGATTGGCTCTAGATTTCTGGGCATAAAATTAGCAGTCAAATTAGAGAAAATCCAGATTCGAGTTCATCTTCTTTATGATTTGGATTGTTTTTCATTTGTCGATAGGATTACATTCCTAAAGATATTTAATAGCTAGGATATTATAGATTGAATGAGGTTGTAATAGGACGGGAGGCCCGAGAGGTTGAGGCCTGAGAATAATTTAATGAGATAGCCATCCAATATATGTTATTGTAAGCCCGAGGGCATCTTAATCTTTGATCACTTCTGACATTGAAGATCTATGCCAATTTATTTTATCATATTGTGATTTCTCTTGTTTTTCACTTTGTTTTTTTTATTTTCTTTGAACAAATTATAGACATTGAGAATCAATGGCTGTCCATGGATAATAGATTCTCGATCAGTAAAGATTTTGTTGTGACTGCCTACTATTTGTGTGTTTTGTTTCAAGTACCGTTTCATCCATTTGACAAAGAGAATATTTGTTTGATGGGTATTCTACTCTTTGTTTATTCCCTATTATTCTACCCATTTTTATATAAACTTATCTGATATGCAATTTGATTTCCTTTAATCAACAATGTGTTTACTTGACTCCATGCCCAATGGTTTTTCACTGATCTACATTTAGCATGTTTCTCTTATTATTTCTCTTTCCATCTACCTGATCCACCTTCTTTCAAAATCCTAAACACATCCTTATTTATAAAATCATTACAATAACTTAAGATGTTCTATGCTTGACCCTATAGAAGTCTAGGGGGAACTTCTATCACTAACATCTTTTGGCATCGTTGCCGGGGACGAAGCAACTAAGACATATTCCTTGGGAGAATGACAACGATCAGATCCCCTTCTCGATGGTGAACAGGAAGAGGGCACATGATTGACTATAGATATTTCAACATGGTAGCTCCATTGTCTAAAGATCAAGGGGTGATTCCACTGGGGATCCATGTATGGAAGCCATTTTGGCTCGAAGGTTTGCCTTTTGTGACTTTTCAGATTTAGATGGTTTTCCAAAACCAATGCTAAGAAGACATAAATGAGAAGGTATTCTTCCTACATTCAAAGGAGAAGACTGGGAGGCTCCAGCTGAGCATCTATTGGATTTTCATGATTTTGTTAATGATCATCATATTATGCACGAAGATGTCAAGATCAAGATTTTCAGATATTCATTGAAAGAAACATCCCTTGATTGGTGCAAATCTCTTCCAGCCGCCAATATCAACTCTTTGAAAGGTTTTCATGATGATTTCAATTTGTTCTGTAAAGATGAATTTTTAGCTAATGAGCTCTTTCCATAATGTTGTCATGAATATAATTTGTTTCATCAAATTAATGGACATGAAAAGTATGATTGTGTTGAAAAGTCTGCGGTTGAAGAGAATACTTTTCTTAAAGACTCAAATTTGTTAGATGACCTTCATTTTGACAAGAA
>JZKD02S0063494.1:0-18315 GCA_000966675.3 Picea glauca
TTATATAGTGCTACTATCACCTAAGAACATTCTAGAGGAGGAATCTTCTAGAAGTAGAACCTTCTAAGAAGTCCTCTTACATTTATTATATCTAATTACCCATTTATTATATCTATCTATCATAGTGAGTCTTATTTAATAATATAGTGGACCTAGTCCACCTTACATTGAATGACCTCCACTATTATCACTATGGGCCCTCTGCCCCCCCCCCCACTACCTCTCTAGCTACAAATGCATCCAATCTATCATCCAATGTGTGAAACAATTGAGCTTTGAATGATTCAAGAATTTCTTTCAGCGTTTGAGAGGAAATATCCATCTGATCACCCTATAAACTCTTCGGTCCTGCATCCGTCACGAAAAAATCCAAAAAATAGACCCAATAAGTTTCGGCAGAAAATCATGACTTTTTCTGGAAAAACCCTAAAAAACTGCTGAAGTTAAAATGCTCATAACTTCACTTTCCGGACTCCGTTTTGGCTGATTTGTTTTTTGAAATTGGGTGAAATTGTGAGAGGAACTCAGATCTGTAATTTATTTTGGCAAATTCGGCCTCCAGATGCTACAGAAGTAAAAATTTCTCGCCGCCGTCCGCGGAAAAAATCCTGAAAATTTGCAGATCTTAAAACTTCAATATCTTGATTTCTCGGACTCCGTTTCAGACGATTTTTTTTTTCAAATTGGGTGTTTTTATGAGAGGAACTCAGATATACAACCCGTTTCTGCAAATTTTTCACAGAAATATACCTAAAACTTCGAGAATGTCGCGGCCATCTTTTTTCTGCTTCGAAAAACAATCTGCAAAAATAAAAAATATTTGCCCACAATGTCTGCCCAAGGAAAGTGCTCTGACACCACTTGTTAAGAACCAAAGACTGAATACAAAAGTACCACAATAGATATATCAGAACAATATGTGAAACCACACTTTATTATATCAAAACCCTTGAGGTAGGGCAACACCATACAATGGATCCTATTATGGAAGAGATCCTCTCCTTTTCACTTGCCTCTTCGAGGGGGCATCCTCCTATTGAGCTACCGCTCTACAATACAATACTTCTCTTCATATCTCATTACATTGCTTGAACCCCTTTATATAGTGCTACTATCACCTAAGAACATTCTAGAGGAGGAACCTTCTAGAAGTAGGACCTTCTAAGAAGTCCTCTTACATTTATTATATCCAATTACCCATTTATTATATCTATCTACCATAGTGGGTATTATTTAATAATATAGTGGACCTAGTCCACCTTACATTGAATGACCTCCACTATTATCACTATGGACCCTCTTCCCCCCCCACTACTTCTCTAGCTACGGATAATTGTGGACCATAATGCTGAAGAAGACTGGAGAACCAAGGTCCCATATAGAAAGGAAAACCACCATGCTGATGTAGTCCGAACACCATTGTAAGCTAGGGTCCCATGTCCAAGTGCTCATGTGAACTCTCCGTGGAAGATTTTGGAACCCAATAACCAACTCAAAATGATGCTCCAAATACTGACACCTGTCATGTGGATCCAAATAAGAATATCCATCCACATAGTAGAAAATGGTCGTAACAGAATCTGGAAAGAATAATACCATTTTAGAATATGCAGGATGGACACTGGTAATAATCATTGGCTCTCGATTTTTTACATTGATGCTCTCTATAGAAGGTGGATTATAGTCATCAAATAAAATATGAAAGTGGTTGTCATCCCAGAAATGACAACTATCCATATACCAATCATCACAATCGACCTCAAAATCATACCAAACATATATTTCTTGATTATATTCATCCCTGAGGCCCTCCATAAGAAATCTCTCCTGCATGTTATTCAATGAATCTTGAATACTACGAAAACTATCATTGAGGCCATGTGTGAGGCTGTCTGTGAGGCCATGTGCAAATGCATCCAATCTGTCATCCAATGTGTGAAACAATTGAGCTTTGAATGATTTAAGAATTTATTTCAGGGTTTGAGAGGAAATAGTCATCTTAGCACCCTATGAACTCTTCTGTCCTGCATCTGTCACGAAAAAAATCCAAAAAATAGATCCAATAAGTTTCGACAGAAAATCGCGGGTTTTTCTGGAAAAACCCTAAAAAACTGTTGAAGTTAAAATGCTCATAACTTCACTTCCCTGACTCCGTTTCGGCTGATTTGTTTTTTGAAATTGGGTGAAATTGTGAGAGGAACTCAGATCTGTAACTTTATTGGGAAAATTTGGGCTCCAACTGCTACAAAAATTAAAAAAAAATCGCGCTGTCGTCCGCCGAAAAAAACCCTGAAAATGTGCAGATTTTAAAACTTCAATATCTTGACTTCCCGGACTCTGTTTCAGACGATTTGTCTTTTGAACTTGGGTGTTTTTATGAGATGGAATCATATATACAACCCTTTTCTGCAATTTTTTCACAAAAATATACTGAAAACTTTGAGAATGTCGCGGCCCTCTTTTTTCTTCTCCGAAAAAAAATCTGCAAAAATAAAAAATATTTGTCCACAATGTCTGCCCAAGGAAAGTGCTCTGATACCACTTGTTAAGAATCTGAATAGATCTACAAATATAATCACCACAAATACTGAATACACAATAGATCCACAAACAATATAGAAGAAACCATACTTTATTATTACCAAACCCTTGAGGTAGGGAAACACCATACAATGAATCCTATTATGGAAGAGATCCTCTCCTGGCCACTTGCCTCTTCGAGGGGGCATTCTCCTATTGAGCTATCGCTCCAAATACAATACTTCTCTTCATGTCTCATTACATTGTTTGAACCCCTTTATATAGTGCTATCATCTCCTAAGAACATTCTAGAGGAGAAATCGTCTAGAAGTAAAACCTTCTAAGAAGTCCTCTTACATTTATTATATCTAATTACCCATTTATTATATCTATCTACCATAGTGGGTCTTATTTAATAATATAGTGGACCTAGTCCACCTTACATTAAATTCTTCTTCTCTTCTGCTAGGTTTAGTGTGGAAGTGTATCTCATTTCCTGACAAGTGGTATCAGATCTGTGTTATTCTTTAATTTGTGTACCGGATCTTGATTTACCAATATTGAATATGAGAGATAAACCCTAGGTACAGTAAGAGTTGTAAGTCATAAATTGTGTTAAAGATCGTAGTAAATAATGGTGAGCAGTTCTATAATAGAGATAGAAAGATTCAATGGCTATAATTTTGATCTTTGGAAGCTTAAAATGGAAGATCTTCTTGTAGATTGAGAATAATGGACAACAATCTATCCAGGTACTCAACCGACAGGCATGTCGAAGGAAGAATGGGAGAAACTCAAAAGAAGAGAAAGAATTATGATTTGGCTTTGTCCTGTAGATTAGGTACTGTTGAATGTCTCAGGTGAAGATTCAACTAAGAAACTGTGGGACAAGATGGGAATCTTATACCAGTCGAAATATCTGGTAAATAAGTTATTTCTCAGAAATAAATTGTATCTTCTAAGAATGAGTGATGTCAGTTCAGTAACTGAGCATTTAAATGCGTTTAATACCATTTTAATCTAGTTATTGTCTATGGATATTAAAATCACTGAGGAGGAGAAGTGTATAATCCTATTATATTCTTTGCTAGACTCCTTAGATAGCTTAGTTGTGGTTATAGGTAGTAATACAATCACACTAGCGCTAGAAGACATATTTTCTTCCTTACTATAAGAAGAAATGAGAAGAAAGAACATGGAAGGATAGACAAAAGATGTTTTAGAGGTGAGAGGTCGACCGATTGAAAGAGATAAAGGAAAATTCTTTAGTAGAAAGTTTAAGTCGAAGAGTAGATTAAAATCCCTAGTTAAGTCAATAAGAAGATGTTGGAAATGCGGTAAAGCTGAGCATTACAAAAAGGACTGTATTTCGAGGGAAATGGAAGTCCGTATGGGATCCGACGAGAAGCAGTCGACTAAGAAAAAGATGACCCCGGATAAGGGAGGTGATGTGTACCTGACATCGACCAATACATAGTCGGATCAAGGTGTTTGGTTGATCGACTCAGGAGCATCCTATCATATGACACCATATAGAGAATGGTTCTGCGAGTTTGAAAAATATGATGGAGGTGACGTGCTATTGGGGGATGAATTGAAAACGAAAATTTTCGAACGAGGAAGAGTTTGACTGATATTGTAGGATGGGAGGAAAATAACCCTTCCAGGTGTGCTAAAAATTCTGGTTTTGGAAAGAAACCCGATATCTATTAGTAAGATGAGTGATGTTGAAGTGCACACTCTGTTTCAGAAGGATTCATACAATATGTTCAGAGGTGTGATAGTCTCAATGAAAGGAGTTCGGATTGGAGCCCTATACAAGATATTAGGGAATGTCGACTCAAATGGATGCAACGACATCATTGCTTCTAAACTCGACTCAAATTAGAATCAACTCGACCCGACTCGGGTTGAGTCGGTACAAACCGACTTGACAAGACATGATAAAATCCACCCGACCATGCTATGGCACAAGAGGGTGGGACACATTGGAGAAAAATGACTCCCAATTATGCACAAAAAAGGTACGGTCGAAGGTTTTCCTAAATGTGGTTTAGAAGTCGAGTTTTGTGAACATTGAATATATTGAAAACAAAGTCGGATGAGGTTCCTATTTGGAGTGAGAAGGGAAAAAAGAATTCTAGAATTGGTGCATAGTGATGTGTTTGGCCCGATTACAGTTCCTTCACTTGGTGGATCCCTGTATTATGTCTCCTTCATAGATGATTTTTCCAGGAAGACATGGATATATTTCCTGAGGAATAAATAAGAGGTTTTCGAGAAGTTTAAAGAGTTTAAAGATCTTGTAGAAAGCCAAATAGATGAGAATATTAAGGTGCTAAGAACCGACAATAGTGGTGAATTCCGTGGAAAAGAATTTGATCGGTTCTATAAGTAGTGTGGCATAGCACACAAAAATACCACACAACAAAATGGAGTTGCCAAGAGAATGAAAAAAATGTTGATGGATAAGGAAAGGAGCATACTCAATGGTGTTGGGCTTGCACATGAATTATGGGTGGATGCAGACGACACTGCAAGATATTTGGTGAACATGTCTCCTTCATCGGCTCTAGTCGACACGAATCTACATGAGGTATGGTCGAGTAAGAAGCCTTCAGTTTCACATCTCAAATTATTTGGTTGCGATGCATTTGTGCTCCCAAGGAAAAGAGGAGTAAGATGGACATAAAGGAAATCAAATGTATTTTCATTGGGTACAAAGAAGGAATGAAAGGTTATAAGCTCTGGGATCTTGCATTGAGGAAAATAGTGTACAATCGAGATTTGGTCTTCAGATAATTCAGAGGTAAGTCCAAGCCTGAGGAAATTGTTCAGACTGAGAATAATCCTGATGAACTGAGGAACGAAGAAGATGATTCAGATGATTCAAATAAAGCAGAGGAAGAGTTGGAACCACTGAACTTGGTTGTAAGGAGGTCGAAAAGAGTAAGAAAACAAGTTGAAAGGTATACCCCTCCCGACTTTCAATCCGAATTCATGTTAACTGCCATCGATGATGAGACCAAGTCGATTGGTGAGGCACTTGACTCGGTAGAGGGTCAAATTTGGAAGGATACCATTGTCGAAGAGATGGAATCCTTGCACATGAATGAGACATGGGATTTAGTCAAGTTACCTAGTGGAATAAATCCCATCGGTAGAAAATGGGTATTCAAGAAGAAGATGAATGCCACATAAAAAGTCGAGAAGTTCAAAGCTCGACTGGTAGTGAAAAGATATTTTCAAGTCGAGGGAGTGGACTTCGGTGAGATTTTTTCTCTTGTTGCAAAATTAACTTCCATTAGAGTACTAATGTCTTTGGCTGCAACATTTGATCTGAAAACATAAAATATGGATGTGAAGACAATTTTCCTACATGGGGACCTGGAAGAGGAAATATACATGAAACAAACTAGAGGATTTGTAGTAAAGGGAAAGAAAGATTTGGTGTGCAAACTGAAAATATACCTTTATGGTCTAAAGAAATCACCAAGGATGTTGTACCAGAAGTTCGACACATACATCCTTAGTTTTGGATTTGTGAGAAGCAAAGCTAATCACTACATATATTCCAAGTAAGAAGATGAGCATTTCATATATGTAGCTTTGTATGTTGATGACATGTTGTTGATTGGAAACTACACGGATGAAATAAAGGAGGTGAAGAAGCAACTATCCTCCAAGTTTGACATGAAGGATCTCGGTGTAGCTAACTTCATTCTAGGAATGGAGATTAAGAGAGATCGAGCCGCTAGAAAGCCGTAGTTGAATAAAAAAAAGTATATTGAAACAGTTCTGAAACTTTTCAACATGCATGATTGCAAACCAGTGAAGGTGCTAATTCCTATGGGAGCAAGGCTAATTGCTGAACAATGTCCAAAGGCATAGGAAGAAATAGAGTACACAACACGTGTTCGCTATGCAAGTGTTTTTGGTATTCTAATGTATGTGATGGTTTGCACTCGACCAAACATTTCCCATGGAGTGGGAATGTTGAGAAGGTACAAGTCAACACCTGGAAAGGAGCACTAGAAAATTGTCAAGAGAGTATTTAGGTATTTGTGTGGCACAAAGGAATATGATATATGTTACCAAGGAAAACCTGGAGGTGATAGTGGTAAATTAAATGTACACGAATTTGTCGACGCCGACTAGGTTGGAGATTTGGATTGATGGATGTTGACCAACATATATGTCTTCAGGATGTTCAGTGGAGCAATAAGCTGGGTGAGTAAGTGACGTGTGGTTGTAGCCTTGTCAACAAATGAAGATGAATGCATGGCAACCACTCATGGATCAAAGAAGCAGTATGGCTGCAAAGGATGTGTTTAGGAATCATGTTTGAGCAGAGAGATATGAACATAAGTTGCGACCGTCAAAGAACAATATTTTTGTAAAATCACCCTTCTTATCATTCAAAGACTAAGCACATTGATGTACAATACCATTTTGTAAGAGATATGGTGGAAAGTAACAAGGTGCTAGTGGAGAAAGTAGACACATTGGAAAACATAGCATACTCGTTGACCAAATCTGTGAGTACTGTGAAGTTCTCTTAGTGCAGAGAGGCAATAGGCATTGTTTCCCTGGGTCTGTGAACGAAAGTTCATGAATCTTCTGGTTTTAGAAAAGAAGACAACAAGTGGGAGAATGCTGGGATGTTATATTATTTACAGTGAAAGTCTAGTCGAGGTGGATCGAATGAAATTCGAAGTTGAGGTGGATCGAAAGAAGGTCGAGGGTCGAGGTAAATAAAAAATAAGTCTAAGTTCGAGGTTAGTTGATTGGATAAAGTCGAAGTCAAAGGTCAAGGCAATTTGACATGGTAAAGGAATCGAAAAAGAGTTGAGGAGGTCAACCGACAAGAGGTCGACAAGCAAGCGTGTGGTGACCGACTAAAGACCGAATGAAGGTCGAATGGTAATCCAACTTGGAGTCGATTGTAACAGAATCCTGAGATTCGCAGGATTTGTAGCCAATGATCTGCATGGATCTGTAACCGTTTTTTGGCTCCATGTATTTAGGGTTTTTCCTGTTGTAAAGCCTATAAAGAGGCTTGTTGTAAGGCCGTAAAGGATAATCAATGTATCCTAAGATATCATTCTTTAGAAAAATATTTAGATGTAGGTTGTTGGTCATGCAGATGTAAGCTGAATTGGATACAAGGTTTTTCTTGCATAAGTAAGAGGGTATGATGTCGATTGTGTCTTAGGTGTGGACCAAAGTTAGACATGTAACCTTTTACTCATATTGAGTAAGACAACAAGAGAGTAGGACACTCAAGGAATGTTGGTTTTCTCGATTTGGGTTTCAGGGTAAAATCTCTGTGTATTGTGTGATTTCTTTGTCATTTACATTCTTGATTAAATTCTTCTTCTCCTTTTCTAGGTTTAGTGTGGAAGTGTATATCATTTCTTGACAAGGAGTGCTTCCAAAAAAATAAAAAATCGCATCAACTCAAAACATATGTAGGAAGAACAAATGATTGTGATGTAGAGCATACATGGAGGATTGGTACAACACGCTCATCCAGAAAGGGTTGGTCACATTATGTTAAAACAATTGTAAAGGGGAAGCTAGAGTATTTTTAAGGACTATAAGGGGACATATTAAATCACATGAAACTCAATTTTTTATTTCCAAAGATGTATTTGAGGTTGTAAAGTGCCAGTTCCTCATAAAATGAAGTAATGTTTATAGTCAAAAGGCATATGAAGGGCATCCAGGCTGGTTACATGTGGTGCTTCATCTCAAAATTGTAGAGAAACAAGTAAAAGTTTGGGTGTGTGAGATATGGGGGAATTCCAAGATAAAGGGATTATTAATTGTTATTTTTTGGGGGGATTTAAAGACCCTAAGGGGAGATTTTAAACTTGGTAGCATAAAGTTACTAAAACAATTTTTTAGCATCCGGAGTATATTGTTGATAGATAACACAATCTTAATATAAGGAATTACTTTATGCAAGTATCAAATAAAAACAATACTTTTGAATAGTAAGCTATGGGATTTGTTGTTGGATTAAAGTTACAGTAGAGGAAGTCAACAATGATGTGCAACAAAATTTGACAAGAAAAGGGAAGCACTCATTACAATCATACCTTCAATGACAATTGTGGTTGTAATACCCTAGCATTAAGTCTTAGATTATATTATATTGCATCATGTATTGTCTTGATGATTTTATTTAATAGATAGGTGTCAAGCATAATGTGCTGAGTTGTAGTGACCCTGTGATGTAAATATGTTAAACGAATTTTAAGTATTCCTAGTAAGGAGCCCAAGGCAAAGGGTCAACTAATGAATGGATATGAGTCCAAGTGGTAGGTTAGGATGATGGTGTGGATGTTATATTTCAGGTACTACCATGTGGATATTCCCATGGTGTGCCTAAATTATTTAAATACATGTACACAAATGAAATATTATAATAGAAATCCACCAAAAGGTTGCTAAGGAGCAACAAGGGGCTATGATACCACAAGAGGGAAGAAAAGAAGGAGGTCCAAGGGAAATATTATTATACTATCTACTGCCACATATATCATCCCAGGCCCTCCCAACCTTTTGCATATACCCCATGCAAGAAGGAATATATACTTTCAATTTATTTTGGGGACGATTCTTCCATCTTCCATTATTAAACTCCCATTCTATTTGACTTTACATCACATGTTTATGGTATACACTGTGTGAGTCCATGGTTTCCAAGTCTATAACTTGGAAGAAATACCATGAGAATGAGGCTAGTGAGACCTTCATGTAAGTTGGGGATTGTTGTTATTAAGAGATGGATTGGGATTGTGATTGGTTATGAAAGGAAGAACCATCAATGTAATTTCCATCATTACTGGAGCAAACTACAAACCCACAATCATAATCTTGTGCCATGAATTGTATTTAATTGAGAAAATGGTCTATAATACCCATAGGTCGAACCCCAATTGTAAATGTACATATATGATGGTGAGCCATGATATTTTGGGCTAGATTTCCATTGTAAATATGTTTAGAAGCTAGAGTGTCTGTGTGGTTATTAGGCTGGAGATCTTGGAATGATAAAAGTCCAGTGAGCCTATCATTGTAATATGTAATCACACTCGAAATATTAATAAAAAATACATCATTGTTGCATACCAACCAGACAAAAGAGTATGAGGGGCCATAAATCCACTAGAGGGAAAGAGGGCTAAGGGTCTAGGAAGAGGGGCTTGTTATCGCACAAGTTGTAGGTTGGGAAAAGCCCGACCCAAACCACAATATGAAAACAACTAATATAACACCTACCCATTGTCACCTTATATAGGTATTCCCGTCACTTTAGAGGTGAAGTGATCACCTCAAGGGGGGAATCCTAGGTGGCCATAGGGGGAAATGAGACAGAAAGTAAAAGGATGAAATGAATTCCTCCTATAGGTCAAGTTTCTAGATGGAAGAAGGCTTGCGAATGAGTTTCGGGAGTGGTTTAAGGTTTCCAAGTCCTTGGGTACCTGTTGAAAGTGTTTGTACCTGCACGAGACACAAGAAATGTCAATTGTATGAGCTATATGTTAGATGGACAAGCAAGTTAAGCTTTCTATCCCTTATTGCAAAAGTCAAAAAATATATATATCAGTAAACAAATTATTATTAGAGATTCTAAACAAGTGCCAAAATTCAAGATACTGATACAAGAGCTAAGCTAGATATGAATAGTACAACTCAAGACTGAAAGAGAAAGACTTTAGAACAAATGTAAGGATTTTATAAAAAAGTGTTGCAGAGATAATTTATCATACTTATGGATGTAGCAAACAAGTTACAACAGAAAAATAATCCAGCAAAAATTTCAAGTAACCCACCCAAAAAGTGCGCTATGATTAGTATATTGTAGGGGCAAAATATTGGCAACTTCTCACAGTTGAATTGTGAGTTATTCAAGAAAGTGTTTAGGGTTTGTTGGAGCCCTATTAGCTATATATTAAATTTTATAATAGAAGAAATAAGTTCTTATAGAAACAAGATGCCTTGAGGGCTTTAGGAGGCCTCAAGGAGCTCAAACAACTTCCAATTTAGACAATCTCAAAATCTCGAGTTTTCACATTTACCAATGCAAGATTTTATTTCTCCAATGCAATTAGATTAGTTCCTTTAGCTATTGGGTTATGGATTCAAATAAAGAATGATATAGCAATGCTATCTCCTTGGAGGTGTAATCCCTTTTACTTCTCCTAGTAAAACCTTATGCAACAATTATTCCAAGAAAAAAATGATGAATATGGTGGGGTTGTATGCTCTTATACTCCCCAATAAGTCTAGCAAATCAAACTTGTAACCAAGCAATGAAGCAACAATAAAATATATTATTTACCTAGTCCAAGCATCTACAAGATAAACCTCCTTTTTACCAAGATTAATCCACTACAAATGCAAGATAATATCCCCACTAGAGATAACACATCACATCATCCACCAATAGCAAAAAGAAACCATAACAAGAGCACAAGAGAGAGATATTTCCCAAAGAGGGTGCAAATTTCAGCTAGGAGTCTTCTCACAATGGGAGAGTTATGTCAAAATGAAATAGAGTTGATCTCTATTTATACAAAATGTTCTAAAAAATGTTTTTCCACAAAACTTAGGGTAAAACACAAGATAATGGGTCAAAACCCTTACCTTTACCCTTTACATAAGTAATATTATTTAATTCATAATTTGCACATAAGAGAAACCCTATAAACATGACGTCACACCCTTTTTGGGCAACGTTTGGAAATTTTGGTCAAGTTGTTGAGTTGGAGAAGGGAGCGCTAGGCCTCCAAAGGCCAATTGTCTTCAACCTAATCCTTTCTTCCATGATCCATGGGAATATTCCTAAAAACGTTCCAAATGTCCATCATCACCACCAAACCCTATCCCTAGGGTGATGTCAAGCCCTTAAAGGGTGACGTTTTGACCCTTTCAAGAAAGTCGTTTGGAATGTAGGGGCTGAGTATGATCCTCCAAGGTGTCCTCTAGGCCTCCAAAGGCATGTAATCATCATCTGGAGTGTGGGCCCTTGACATCCAACCTATGGGCTTCAAGCCCCATGGAAGCCCAAGCTAGGCTTGTTCTTCCAAAACTATCCACCAAATATGTCCTGCAAAGACAAATGGATACGCCCTCCAAGGGTCTCAAGTCAAATGCATCATGATGAGTAAATCAAATCAATAGAAGATCCATATAAGAAATCACATCCAAACTGCCTCATCAAAATAAACAAATGCTCAAAGACCCTATGCAATTTGCCAAGTTTACGTATGGGAGGGTTGACAAAGCAACCTATTGGGTGAATCGTTCCTCAAGTTTAGGAGTGTTTCCCAAGGGGACCTCTTTCTAATTCACACGGATGACGTGCCATGGTTGGCAGGAAGACTTTTGGGAATGGGGTTCATGACGTACAAGGGGTTGTAGTGTCTCATCTATGGGTGCCTTTGTAGAGGGTGTGTTGCACCTTCATTTTCAATGCAACTTTTTTCCAAGCCCATTTATTGCCTTTCATTCTTTTAAGATGTTTCCAGTTTGAAGCCAAGGTGGGGCTTCTACCTAATCATAAAAAAATGTTCCCACCTTGAGTCTACCCTAGTCACATTATGCTTCCCCAATTTGAAAACATGTCTGGGGCTTCTACCTAAGCATTAAAAAAAATGCCCACACATGTTCCACCTTGGTTGGAATTTTTATTAGTTATTTTTCATGGGTCCCATCAGTTTCTTATGAGAGACATTTAATTATCCTCAGTATCCATGGGTGAACATATAGAAGGTTAATTATTGGATTTTATCTATTTCCAGCTACAATCCTCTGGGCCTTCAACCCCTTCTTCCCATAAGATGAGGGACAACCCCGTCTTGGGTTAGTATACTCGAAAATATCAAAAGGTAAGGAGATGAGGGGATGAAGTGTGGAAAGTGACAAGTATGGTCGAGAATGGTATGATGAATCATCAAGAGGACATCTTAGTAGAAAACCTATCCCTAAGGGTGACCCACTTACAAGGGTGCAATGTCAATCACCAAAGTAAAACAGGGCAAAGAGCATAATGTCCAAGAAAATGTTACATAATCAAAAGTAGTAGTAGATGAAACAAACTCAAATACCTCAAATATTGAAATGACACTCACCATAATACCTAGCTTGTACCTCATGGAGCAAGACCCAATGTCTTTTAGAAGCTAGTTGATGTGGTGGATACCGTCATGATGAACTTGGATATGTGGTGGCGAGGTGGGTGTATGCCTATGCAAGTGGACATTGTTGGTCAGAATATCTCTCGGTACTCAATATCTACAACCTGAGGGCCTTAAGACATCATATCCTTAGTTATCCCTAG
Organism: Picea glauca; assembly: GCA_000966675.3. Taxonomy (NCBI): domain Eukaryota; kingdom Viridiplantae; phylum Streptophyta; class Pinopsida; order Pinales; family Pinaceae; genus Picea; species Picea glauca. The sequence continues at coordinate 12,875 of JZKD02S0063494.1, forward strand.
GATTTGGGGATAACAGGGCTAATCCAAGGGGGCTTAAGTTGAGGAAATATTAGATTAATATTTCCTAAAGTCTAAAGTATGGGATATTTATTTATCCTAAGTTCCTAAGTGTGGGGAACGTATCACCATGTGGGGGCCCATGTAGTTCCCAACATGACAAGTGTCAAGTTGGGAACATCCAAATATATTTGGGAGAATTAGTATATTTTTTGGATCATTCTCTCATTCATTCTTACCATTTGTACTCTCTGTTCCATCCACCATTGGTATTGTACTTTGGGATATTAGAGCTGGTTGTAACCAGTAAATTGGTTAGTTTGAGGATAAGAAATGGGTTGTTAGGCTTGTGTACATTCTGAAGAAGCAGGTTGTCAGGCTTGTGAGCATTCTCTCTAAGTGAGATAACTGTTGGGAATATCTTTTCCTGTGTGCTGGGAAATAGCTACAGAGCTATGATATTTTTTGTCCATCTTGTTGTTGAATCCCTGGAACGAAAGTGGGACAACCGAAGTACTATTGAGCAGAGACGGGGTACACTTCTTGGGGGTGGGACAAGCTATGGGAAATGAGAGGCTGCAGAATAGTTGCTACAGTTGGCACCTTGACCTGTGTTTATTATGCTGGTTAGACCTTAGTCTGGCTTAATAATGCTTCCCTGGTGGAGTTTATAGCCTTTGCTCAGGGGTGACTTGTTGTTGAGAGCTTATGATTAGCATAGTCTATGGCTGGGAGGAAATTCCGAGGTCTACATGCAGTAGGTGGTTTATTTAAAATAAAAGTTTCTTCTTTTGTTTTTATTTATTTATCACCATTTGTTTAATTAAGTTAATTTTGTTATGGGTTTTTGTATTATAATTATGCTTTAAATTTATATGCTATTAGAAATGCATTTACATTCATATGCAAAGAATTTAGTTAATTAAATAGCATCAGAGAGGTGAAATTTTATGTGGCATAGCCCAACTTGGGGTTGGGCATGCTACATGGTCAACCACTTGATATTACTAGAGAATAATGAGTGGATCAACCTCTTCTTTCTTGCACTAGAGGGAAGGATTCTTGAAGGGTTGTTTAGTAGAGAAGGTAAAATCCTTCCCTTGTGTTGTGTTTGTCTTAGGGGAAGAATTGCCACTAATTGAAGGATGGGTGAAATGCATGGAGGAGTTCCTATGATGGACTTGATGGTATATGTCTAGTTGTCTAAATTATTGAGTACCATGAGTTGGGTTGAGTGAGATTAGAGCCTTATATGGGTTTCTTCACCTTGGTTGTATCATGTCCTGACTTAGGGGTGAAATCTATAGACGATTCTTACAATGTGAGGTGAATCGCTTTGTGGTAATCATTTTGCTAAACAAACATTTTAATAGAAATAAGTGTTGATATGTATTTCTACATGGAATTATTCTACTTGCATTATGTTACTTGAATCCATAAATTCAATTGAGCAAATTTGATCTAAGTAATGGAATGATTAATTGGATGGAAGTCTTGTAGTAATCTTTCATGTGGATTAATTCTCGCTGAGAAAAATTTAGGATTGTTGTGTATACATGTTAAATTATGTTGCAAGTTTGATTTCATAAACATATGTTCTTCGTTATGTGATACAATGTTTATTCATAAGCATGTTTATAAATTTGGTGGTGATTTATTTAAATATTCTTGTAGATAAAATGCTAATTCTAGAATTGTTTTTTCAATTGAACTTTGGTATATGGTTGTGAAGATCAATTCATGCACTACTGGGAAATTTGTGTTGGAATGAAGAAATTTTGATTTGGCATGCCTTGATAGCAAAGGGTGGTGGGTCTAGGTACTCTACAAAGTGGTTTTAGAGCTCAATTATAACACTATGCCATTATGCACAAATCATGTGAATTGTATGAGGGAACTCACAATTGCATGCTAGTTTTATGATGGAAGGCCCAAGTGAGAATGATATTAATTATGCGATCTTGGATGATCATAGTGATGAGGTTATGGATGAGATTCATAGGGAAGAGCTAGTGTTGAGGGTTTGGTCTTGTGCATGGACTGAATCTAATTTGAATCCAAGAGATCTAGGTTTCAAAACCTATGAAGTGTGCATTCACTTGTATAACTTCAATGAGCTTTTGGTTTCAAGATTCATAAAATCTATGAGTTTTTCGATAGTGGTTGATGGTCCAAGTCCAATGGAATGCAAGTTTTATGTAATATTGTATCTTTACAAGAATATTTAGCTTTCAAATCTCATGGAGTTTTATATGCTTGTATCTCATTGAGAGGCCATACGTTCAATTTTGATTAGTGTTACCACCATCGAAAGCGAAAAAATATTGTTCAGGGTCCCAATTGTTTTTTATGAAAAGCGAAATGATATATAAGATGTATAATATGTATAGTAAACTCGAATACACCACAATATACATATCAATAGTGAATCATGTCCTAAGTCCAAAGCCTCAAAATATCATCAAAAAATATAATAAGTGACAAATGTATCTCATCATCATGAGTCATTTACAATGAAATCAAATAAAGTCTAATGATTCCCTCTTCCCCTTTTATGGGAAAAGGTGATATATTTTCCTCTAGAGAAAGAATCCATTGGGGCTAGCACTGGACTCTGACGTCATGTAGAAGAAGAAGGATCTAAACTCTGGTGTCCTCTACTGGTGATACTTCCAAGTACAACTCCCTCTATCGGAGTCCGTGAAGATGGTGGATGAATCTGCTTTGTAGCATTCTCCTCCTCCACCTCTACTACTGNAGATCTGTGTTATTCTTTAATTTGTGTACCGGATCTTGATTTACCAATATTGAATATGAGAGATAAACCCTAGGTACAGTAAGAGTTGTAAGTCATAAATTGTGTTAAAGATCGTAGTAAATAATGGTGAGCAGTTCTATAATAGAGATAGAAAGATTCAATGGCTATAATTTTGATCTTTGGAAGCTTAAAATGGAAGATCTTCTTGTAGATTGAGAATAATGGACAACAATCTATCCAGGTACTCAACCGACAGGCATGTCGAAGGAAGAATGGGAGAAACTCAAAAGAAGAGAAAGAATTATGATTTGGCTTTGTCCTGTAGATTAGGTACTGTTGAATGTCTCAGGTGAAGATTCAACTAAGAAACTGTGGGACAAGATGGGAATCTTATACCAGTCGAAATATCTGGTAAATAAGTTATTTCTCAGAAATAAATTGTATCTTCTAAGAATGAGTGATGTCAGTTCAGTAACTGAGCATTTAAATGCGTTTAATACCATTTTAATCTAGTTATTGTCTATGGATATTAAAATCACTGAGGAGGAGAAGTGTATAATCCTATTATATTCTTTGCTAGACTCCTTAGATAGCTTAGTTGTGGTTATAGGTAGTAATACAATCACACTAGCGCTAGAAGACATATTTTCTTCCTTACTATAAGAAGAAATGAGAAGAAAGAACATGGAAGGATAGACAAAAGATGTTTTAGAGGTGAGAGGTCGACCGATTGAAAGAGATAAAGGAAAATTCTTTAGTAGAAAGTTTAAGTCGAAGAGTAGATTAAAATCCCTAGTTAAGTCAATAAGAAGATGTTGGAAATGCGGTAAAGCTGAGCATTACAAAAAGGACTGTATTTCGAGGGAAATGGAAGTCCGTATGGGATCCGACGAGAAGCAGTCGACTAAGAAAAAGATGACCCCGGATAAGGGAGGTGATGTGTACCTGACATCGACCAATACATAGTCGGATCAAGGTGTTTGGTTGATCGACTCAGGAGCATCCTATCATATGACACCATATAGAGAATGGTTCTGCGAGTTTGAAAAATATGATGGAGGTGACGTGCTATTGGGGGATGAATTGAAAACGAAAATTTTCGAACGAGGAAGAGTTTGACTGATATTGTAGGATGGGAGGAAAATAACCCTTCCAGGTGTGCTAAAAATTCTGGTTTTGGAAAGAAACCCGATATCTATTAGTAAGATGAGTGATGTTGAAGTGCACACTCTGTTTCAGAAGGATTCATACAATATGTTCAGAGGTGTGATAGTCTCAATGAAAGGAGTTCGGATTGGAGCCCTATACAAGATATTAGGGAATGTCGACTCAAATGGATGCAACGACATCATTGCTTCTAAACTCGACTCAAATTAGAATCAACTCGACCCGACTCGGGTTGAGTCGGTACAAACCGACTTGACAAGACATGATAAAATCCACCCGACCATGCTATGGCACAAGAGGGTGGGACACATTGGAGAAAAATGACTCCCAATTATGCACAAAAAAGGTACGGTCGAAGGTTTTCCTAAATGTGGTTTAGAAGTCGAGTTTTGTGAACATTGAATATATTGAAAACAAAGTCGGATGAGGTTCCTATTTGGAGTGAGAAGGGAAAAAAGGATTCTAGAATTGGTGCATAGTGATGTGTTTGGCCCGATTACAGTGCCTTCACTTGGTGGATCCCTGTATTATGTCTCCTTCATAGATGATTTTTCCAGGAAGACATGGATATATTTCCCGAGGAAGAAATAAGAGGTTTTCGAGAAGTTTAAAGAGTTTAAAGCTCTTGTATAAAACCAAACAGATGAGAATATTAAGGTGCTAAGAAATGACAATAGTGGTGAATTCCGTGGAAAAGAATTTGATCGGTTCTATAAGTAGTGTGGCATAGCACACAAAAATACCACACAACAAAATGGAGTTGCCGAGAGAATGAAAAAAATGCTGATGGATAAGGAAAGGAGCATACACAATGGTGTTGGGTTTGCACATGAATTATGGGTGGATACAGACGACACTGCAAGATATTTGGTGAACATGTCTCCTTCATCGGCTCTAGTCGAAACGACTCTACATGAGGTATGGTCGAGTAAGAAGCCTTCAGTTTCACATCTCAAATTATTTGGTTGCGATGCATTTGTGCATGTTCCCAAGGAAAAGAGGAGTAAGATGGACATAAAGGAAATCAAATGTATTTTCATTGGGTACAAAGAAGGAATGAAAGGTTATAAGCTCTGGGATATTGCATTGAGGAAAATAGTGTACAATCGAGATGTGGTCTTCAGATAATTCAGAGGTAAGTCCAAGCTTGAGGAAATTGTTCAGACTGAGAATAATCCTGATGAACTGAGGAACGAAGAAGATGATTTAGATGATTCAACTAAAGCAGAGGAAGAGTTGGAACCACTGACCTTGGTTGTAAGGAGGTCGGAAAGAGTAAGAAAAAAAGTTGAAAGGTATACCCCTCCTGACTTTCAATCCGAATTCATGTTAACTGCCATCGATGATGAGACCAAGTCGATTGGTGAGGCACTTGACTCGGTAGAGGGTCAAATTTGGAAGGACACCATTGTCGAAGAGATGGAATCCTTGCACATGAATGAGACATGGGATTTAGTCAAGTTACCTAGTGGAATAAATCCCATCGGTAGAAAATGGGTATTCAAGAAGAAGATGAATG
>JZKD02S0063527.1:6256-21742 GCA_000966675.3 Picea glauca
TCCACTGAATTTGCCAACATCCATATCAATGGATTACATGTCTGGCCTTTCGTCCACCAAGCAAGGAAATGACTGCGTATTTGTGATCGTTGATCGGTTTTCTGAAGATGGCCATCCTCACAACCTATAAGAAGAATATGATAGCGATGGATACTGTCAAGCTCTTCATCGAACGAGTGTTGGTCCACTTTGGGATACCACCGACCATCATCTCTGACTAGGAAAACAGGTTTCTCAACACATTTTGGTCGAGTCTCTGGTCATTGTTGGACACCAATCTCACAAAATCCACTGCTTTCCACCCCAAAATAGATGGCCAAACATAGGTTGTCAATCGGATGATTAAGAACAGCCTGCGCATGTACAACTCTAAGCATCCATGTACATGGGACGAGAGTCTCCCCTATGTTCAACATAGTTACAACATGGCTCTTCATAGCTCCATCGACAATAGCCCATTTCAGGTGGGGCTAGGATTCTAACCCTTGGGACCCATTGACGTTCCACTTCCCCTTGCCACCACACAGACATAATCTTCCTATGATCAATCTGCGATCGATAAAGCCACTAGATTCATTGAGAGGATTCAACACATCCGCCAATAGGTCCAAGAGATTTTGCATAAATCCAATGCTAAGTACAAGTATCACCATGATCAACATAGGATACCACACCAATTTTAGGTTTGTGACAAAGTCTGGTTACATTTGCAGAAGGAGCATCTCCTAGGGCCCCATCGGAAGCTCCACCCACGTCTCTATGGGCCTTACACTATCACCAAGGTCATGGGTAGGAATGCTTTTGAGCTCAACAGTCCACCCTTCCTTGGCCTGCACCCAGTGTTCAATGTGGACCTCCTTCGACCATATTTTCCACCATTATTGAACACCTCAGATATTGCAGAAGAACCGACACCCACATATCTCAACACTGACTGTATGGAACAAGAATCCATTTATCAGATAGTGGACACACAGGTCAAGGGCACTCGCCAACAGAGGATCCAACTTTATCAAGTTGTCAAGGCAGGGCAACTCCTACACCAAGGAAAGTGGCTCACACGGGGCCAAATCCAGTAGAAGTGTTCTCACCTGATGGGGAAACTCAACGCAATGGAGACCATTTCTTCCTAAGGGTAGAGGATTGATCCAGTTGGCTGTTGGTGGCCACCCACCTATTCCAACTAGCTCCTTTTGTCTGTTTTTAGTTCAACACATTCTTATGTACTTCTTTGTAATTGTGTGTTCTACACTTATGGGGTTGTCTGAAGCCCTACACATATTCCAGGTGGATATTAGTGGCCTCTCACCTAATACAACTAGCTTATTTTGTATGTTTTGATGTCAACAAATCTTGTTGTACTTCCAGGGCCATTTTGGAGGCCTGGATGTTTTTTTTTTTGGCTTGCCACAACCAAACTATAGACGGAGTCAAATTTTGATGGAGGAATGTGTATCTCTCTGAAATACCTTTCCAACGAGATATCATGCACCTAAAATGGAGGTTGTATGCAAAATTTATGTCCTCGGGAAGTTGAGGTACCAACTTACCCATAAGGGCCCACATGACTTTTGACGTTTCACCTCCTAGGGTTAGGTTTTTGGATATTTAGGGTTTTTACATTCATGAGTAATATCAAAAAGGCCTCTAGAGCCTCATTGTAATTCATTCTGCTTAGAGGGATGCATGTAGTAGCCACATCTCTTCTCAGAGATAGCTACCACCATTCGAGCAAGTCTTTCAGTTATGCAGTTTTACAGTTTCAACCTATTTCATTATTCAATAGAAGATATTGTGCAATAGATTTCTATGTTATTCTTCATATCTCCATGTTTATTGTGTTCAGTTTGTTAATCAGCTCGTTCCACTCCTAAATCTGGATCAGTAAATTAGCAAACATTTGGTTGTGGGATAAGAAAAAACTCCTTTATGATACTCTCATGACTCATGTTATCTTATATGGATATGAAGTTTGGGGATGTGATATCTCTAGAGAATCCTAGAGAAGATAGAGTAGATAAAAACTAATTTTATAAATTATAATCTCAAAATTAAAGGAAATACACCCTATCCTACCCTCATAGAAGTGAGCCTTTCCCCCATTGAGTGCACAACCATGATTAGCTACTTAATGTATATGAACAATATAAACAACGTGGATGGAAAGAGGCTTCCCAAAATTGCTTCAAACTCCAGACAAAATCATCAATGACTCAAGCGAGGGTGGCATCAAGATGTCAAGTCTTGGCTAAATCATTAAGGAATACAAGAAGATGTCATTCTCCAAAATATCAATAAATTAAAAATATTATGACATTTAAATTTAAAGAAAATATATGGTGTGATAAATAATTAGAAGATAAAAGGAAACTAATATGCTACAAGGAAGTGGTCACCCCTAATCTAGAAGATCAAAAGTATCTCTCGATTCTTACTAGTGCAAAGAAGAAAATCAACATTGCTAAAATACAAACCAACTCCCATGAGCTACATAGTGAAACTGGGCATTGGACAATTCCCAAAAGATCGTGGGATGCAATAATCTGTCATCTTTGTGACACTAAGAGGGTTGAATATGAAATCATGTTCCCCTAGAGTTCCTTGTGTATACCCAAATTAGATCATAGTTTCAAAATATTTGTCACAATATTGACCCTCCTAACCTCATAAGTCAACAAAACTATGGTGATCTTGGAATGCTTCTCTCAAAGTTTTTTGAGCATAGAAATGAGATTCTAAGGAAGTCTAAGTAAGCTATTACCTTTCTTAAGGTATAATAGAAAAATTCTAGTCTCAATGGACATTAATCATCCTCATCATCATTTTCATTAAGGAATTGGTGTGGAGTGTTTCTTATCTCTTAGATCCCAATAAATGGTTTTACATTTTCCTTTTTGTACTTCGACAACATCCTTAACTTGTGCATGATGTAAGAATTATTTTCTACCAATCGACCCTAAGCATCCATCCTTCGTATGTTCTAATCCTAGTCCATTAGATAAAGGACCCTCTAAAAGTGGAATAGATTCTTTGGAACAATGAAGATGGTGGTTTCCAACAGAAGTCCCAAAGTAATTGGAGGAAGGTGACTTGAAACTGTCACATTCCCTAGAAGAGGATTTTTTTGTGGCACCAAAGTTTGAGAGTGAGAGGATTAGAGGAGGATTGTCCCTAGAAGCTGTAGTCAATAATATTCCTTCCCCCCCTTCAATTTCCTCTTTACATTATCAAGTATAATCCCTTCTATAAAGGAATGCCAAATCTCTTTTCGAGCCTTCTCTACATGAGAAGAAAAAGAATCACAAGTAGTAATATAATTCCTACCATGAATATGGGCCTTATCTACCTTCTAAATTATAGACACCATCCCAACAGTCGTTATAATTGGAAGTACTAAGTTGGGAGTGTTGAGCAGTGCAGATATAGGTTGAGTAGGTCGGTTTGAGTATTTGTGTCCCTCCATAGCACATATAATGATTGTGAGATTGTCATGATTGTTAATAATGGTTTTGTCTACTAAACCAATTTGAATGATAGTCATCATAAAAGGGTATTATATCCTTCCTCCCTCATCACAAAGAGGCACATCAGTATTTTCTTTAGGATTTGGAGGTGCCACATGTCCAATTTCAAGAGCCTTTGGAATTTTTATCTCCTTCTAATCAATGACACCTTGCAAAAGTTCCCTAGACTTTTTTGCCTCTAATTTTAGTGTAGAATCCAACTATAATGGGTCTTGTAGGTAAGTTGGAGCCATAGTATTACCTCTATCACTCTCTTGAGATGTGACACGATCTTTCTTTAGCCAAACCTTCTTAGTGAAGAATTTGCAACTACATGTCTATATATATGACACCCTGCACAATGGAAGTCGACATTACAATAATCTAGTGTCTGTGTGAAAACCATATCTCCTATCTCAATGTCAATGCTCTTAGATAATCCTTCTTTAGCGTTAATTTTCACTAGTATTTTAGCAACTGAATGTTGAGCACTAATTTTGTAGGAAGGGTCGACATACAATGTATTTCCCAAATAATTACCTAGATCCCCAAAAAACGGATCATAATAGAGTTTAAGGGGAAAAATTGAAACCTTTACCAGATTGGGATTGTTCGAGAAACCTCCTACCTTAGATGAAATCATGGATGCTAGAAGTTTATATTTAGGGTAGATGAATCCCAAAACCACTTGTCATTCAAAATACTGACAACATCTTCTTCCAAGCAGAATATGAAACCTAGACAACCTTGACTTATTAGGTTGAATGGAAGTCCATAACCTATAATGGGCTCCCATTTTTTTTAATCCAATCAAATAATGAACCTTTAGATATGTGGATGCCAAAATATATATCGATGAGAGTTTTAAAAACAAAAGACTAGATCTATTTGACATGCAAATCATCACCCACAATCATTTTGACCCTATTTTACTTNTTTTTTTTGGGTGCCTGAACAAAATAAAAATTTGTCTCCAACTATACATTTATGGTATGGTATTTGCATTTTCTCAATGCCCTAAATGAAAAAAAAGACTCAGCATGGATTGAAACATGAGCTTGAGATTTTTAGATCTCGCTATAAAGATTGCATGCACATAATATTGTTCAGTCCAGAAATGGGAAGCATGAGAGAAAACCCCATAAAAAGTATCCAACTGTAAATAACTCTGGCCCATCCTTTGAACTGTCAAAATATCTTGCTCATCTGGGCATAATCATTAAGAATTTCCAATAATATTGGAAATTTGGCATTTTTAAAACTGGTAGTGATAGACCATGGCACTATCAGAAGAAAATATCCATAGTGATCTTGCTTAATGGTAAAATAGTAATCAACAACTTTCTTGTTCCCCATTTTGAGGTCTGGTTATAGCTAGCATACAGTGGCGAAGCTCCGCTAGTTTTGTGTTGTGTTGTGTTTGGAAGACTTTTGTTCATATCCTATGGCCCCAGTTATTTTCTCATGGGAACATATACCAGATGTAAGAGAAAACCAATGCCATGATGTGTTTTTTTTATATATCAAATTGTTTGATGCAAAGGTCGAAGCATACTAATCTATGGAACCTTGTGGGATCTTGCTTGAGGCCTTCTGTGTTCATGCGTTGCCTTCTGCCTCAACTTTAAATACATTTGGTGTTTATTTGGTTCTTGGTTGTATGCTTCATTCTGGAAAATTAATAATACATTCAGGATATTCACAGTTTTTCTATGATCTTAAAGACTATAGTGGACATGCTTTTCCCTTTAATATAAGCTATGTGACGCAAATGTAGTATGTGNATTCTCATAAACCTATGTCATCACCTCGAAAATAGTTCTGTGGAGATACAATGGACATCTTTAGGCGCGAGGACCAGAACTTCCAGTGGTCCAATGAATATTCTTATTACTCATCCCCTGTCACCCAGAACGAAGTAATTTGGACCTCTAGGATTTCTTGTGCAAGCTATGTCCCTGAAGTTTTTGACTGTAAGAAGATGGTCTCTTGGTGCACCAATAAATTTATTTTAGACCAAATAATTATTCCACTATGGGACCGCCCATTGCTGCCAATTTCCAAAACTATCTCTCTCCAAGAAGGTGAACTAGGAATTTGACCCAGTAACATTCTGGTACCAGACCTTGTGGAAGCACAAGGCCTCCCACTGTTTCTATGAGGTTTTTAACAACGTTGTGTCTATTTTCAAAGTTTTTTTATTAGGAGAAGATGCTCCCTGCATATTTGACCAGAAACCGAGGTTTTTGGATGGGAAGGGTGCACTTGAACATATGGATAATTACACTGTGATAAGGATTTTTGGCTCCAGGGAAAAAATTGCTTTCCTTTCATGTCACATTACGGAAAAAATGTTTGTTATAGAAGTAGAAAGGAAATAAAACTACTTCGTGTTGAAGAACGTCAACAAAATTGATGAATTTGCAAACCATTTTAAGAACTCGAATCTAAGATATGCTGAAATCCTAAGAGGGTCTGACCCCAATAGTTTTTTTTTACAACATTTACTAACACTTGGCTTCGACAATTATTTTTTCAAAAAACACCTGCCCAAAAACAGAGGCACTGATGACAACGCTCCTGTTTTTTATGTCGGTGACCTAGACACACTGCAAAGCACCATTGAATTGTACAAGCAATAGGGAAAAATCCTCGTTGAGAAGAGTGTTCAATCGATGGATAACACTCCCAAAAGTACGACATCATGGAGCATCGCTCCAACAGACCACCACAACAATAGAGAAACTTAGATTTCTTCAAGAAGAGGAGGAGATAACGACCCTCCTCACCCTAAAATTGATAGTTCTCACAAGCTTCCAGTTGACAAGAAGAGAAAAAAAATTGTGGGACAGGCGAAACATCCCGAAATTGAGAGTGAGAACATGGAACTTGAGCATGATTTGGATAACACATTTCACCACCTTGATCATCCCGGAGATGCGATCCAACATAGTCATCCAATGGACATATCTGATATCAAAAATTTTGACGAAGATGAATCCTTCGTGTTCCAGAGTGTTGTTTTTGATAGCCAGTCCAAAAAATTAATTATTGAAAAAAAAAAGATGTAAAAAATAAGAAAGGAAAATCGTGTTCAGAGGTTAACCTTGGGAAAATGTGGTCGTCCCAAATCTGTCGACTTCACATAGTGACCAAAGATTCTCTTGATGATTCCATTGGAGGCATTGAGGCTGAGAATGCCAGACTTAAGGGCCTGGTCAAGGAATTGGAAGAAGCTTTGATTCCTATGTCATTGCTTGCCAATCCTTTGGCAATAGCCATGCCTTCCACCCCTACAACCAAGTTAAAAGGATCCTCTAGCCTCCTCGCATCGTGTAGAGGATATGTGGAGAATAATATCAGGAAAAGAATGGAATTGATTACTGAGGCATGGGAAACATCACAAAACATGACTTCCCTCGGAACAAGGGTACATAATTTTCTCGAACATTTTCAGGTGGATTTAAAAGACAAAGAACATTTCTCTTTAGACATGGTCCTTACTTTTGGCACCATTGTCAACAACATTACAGAAACGAGAAGAAAACAACAAGATCTCCCATCCAAAAACTGGATTGGTCAATTAAATGCATGTTGGAAAGAAAAAGTGAAGAACCTGCATCTCATTGTCTAGTCATGTGAACAAGCCATATCAAAGAAAGAAAAATTATTCACAAAGCTGATCAGAATAGACTTATTCGGAAGGACCAACGACTTCCAAGATCCCAACTTAATCGTCAACTCCTTGCCCTTAACTAAGCAAGCCTTTGATAAGCAGGTTGATATTTTTAAGGAGTTGTCTTTGGAATTTTTTTATAGCATCCTTGAATATGGTCAAGATGACGTCGACAACTGGTTAGTCGACTATTCGGTACAAAATGAGGAAATTGATCAGGCTTTGCGTAATCTTTCTATCGACTTTATGGAATTAGAAAATGAACTTTTCAACATAAAAATCCGGAATGAGATCAACGTCGCCCCAATGAGAAGCTACATTGAAGAATGGATTGAAAGGGAATTGAAGCAAGTCGTTGACAAAAGGCAATAGGCAGTTGCCACGATTCTAGTAGTCGTTGATGACATCAATGAAAATGCATCAGCAAACAAATAACAAAAGGGGTCATATGTACCATCGCTGTAAGTCTATACTAATCACATCCTACTTTGTTTATCAAACCAATTATTCCTCTTTTTTAAATAGAAATGTCTAGCTAGAGACTGATACCTTGCAATTTATTCTTTTTAGGTATTACACTCTAGTGTCGCCCACTTCTTCTTTCTACAATCCTATTTCTTGTACATATTTCTCTTATGGTTCGCAAGATCCCCAATCCCAGTCTATATGAAAAACACATTTAAATTTCCAGGAATATGTAACATAAAATATTATTTTTTGATATATTTCAAATAAAACTATTTTTATCTCCTTTTATATTTATGTCCTCATAAATTTTTATCTTCCACTATGCTTATGGTCTGCGGGAGCCCCAATCCCAGTATATATGACAAATGAATTTAAATTTCCAGGAATATGTAACTTTTTTGATATATTTCAAATTAAACTGTTTTTTTATCTCCTTTTCTATTTATGTCGTCATAAATTTTTATCTTCCACTATTCTGAATATCAAGAAATTGTATTTATTTAATTAGAATATAATTTTTTTTGTCCTGCCACATATAAAGACAAAGTACACAAATTTTTTTAACATAGCAAAATAGATTATATGCTTAAAAAATAAATGGAACTCTAGAGGCCACATGTCATTTACTGCATGGATACCACCTGTGCTTCATGTTGCTTGCCACATCTCCGTTGCAATTTCCATATGCCTCCACAAATTTTTCCCATCCCTGTGCATTTATTCCCACTTCAACCCGACAAGGACTACGCTGCCACACAAGACTTGTTAATATTGTGTTACTACTTTGAAATTTAGGCGACAACACCAATATATGAGTGCCACTTGTGCATCATTGACAAATAATAAAGATAATAAATCCTATATTAGAAAATTTAGAGAAAAAACAAACTTTCATAGATATGAAAGAGAACTTAGAACAAAAAATGATGGCATTAGAAAATATCTTTAGAAATACTTAGAACATTTTCTTCAATTTTCTAAAAATCTACAATACAAAAACACTATATACAACGTGGTATACCATCTACATGTCAAAATAAGTGAACAAAAAAAATTCAAGTATTAAAAAATGTTGTCTCATACAAATACTCGCATGATTTCAAATATAAGTTCATGGTATTCCTAAGAGTATTGATAGCTACCTAAAACTTTAGATGTAGTGAATATGCTCTAAACTTTAAGATGCTCGATCATGGATTTGGTGAAAATGTTAAGAAAGCCTATTATATATTCATGGAAAGGATTTATTTTTGGCGAAGTATAAAGATAAATAGAGTTATTAGCTTATGAATTTTTAAGTTTAATGAAAATATGAAAAAAATTAACCTAAATCTTCATAAAATTTAAAATTTAGCCAAAATGGAGAAATTTTGCTTTAAAAAATATTTCAAAGGAATGTGCAAGCAAGATGAATAATCAATTACAAAGTTGTCAATAAATAATCCATTATGATTGACATGCATGCATTTCAATTGAATTTCAATGGTAGAGGTACTTATAAATGTAAAAAATAAGGGGATTGGGTTGGATGTTGAGAGGTTTGATGATACAAGTACAATAGCCATAGAAGAGGCATGCAGTTATCTAAGGTTCAAATAGCACAAGAAGATTAATATGTCGAGTAAGAAGAGAGATCAATGGAAGAAGATGATTGGTGTGAATACAAAGATAGAGGGAGGTAAATACTATGGGTTTTGAGAGAGTTGTAGAGGGAAAAGAAGGTGTCAAAGGCACCAAGATTGGTGACTATGTATATTGTATTTTATTTTTTTAATTATTATGGAGAATGACTCAATAAATTCCCTATGTTCTTCTTTGTCCATGAATATTTATATATTATTGTTCCTTGCACTTTGTCGTAGATTTTTTATAGAGTGTTGAGTGCACTCCATTGCATAATAGTCCAAGTGTGTAGAGCACATTATCTTGATCCATGCGTTGTGTAGTAGAAAGTACCTGTTGTGCATTCCTTGCACCATTGGTATTAGATCAAGGCAAGAAGCTAGTAAATTTGAAAGTGTTAAACTCATATTTTGTCACGTGAAATTCTATATGAATATGGAAAAGTAAAGAGTTTGATAAAATTGTGCAAGAAACACATTACTAATAGAATCTCAAACATAAGAATAACAATGTCACATTCACACAATACACACTAGATTTACCCTAGAAACCCTTATGTGGAAAATCCAACCTAACTAAGAGCTAGACCCTTTAATTTTTCTTATTGTATTCACTCAACCATTCACCATACTAAAGAATATTTAGGTATTATACAACTTCAATCAACCCTAATTTGTTAACCCTAGTGTCGGGGAAGGGGTGGAACCTGTAACAAAACACACAAACAATTTTGTAGATAATCGAAGAGGGAATAAAATTTCTAAGTCAAAGGTGGTGTCTAAAGACACC
The DNA here is from genome assembly GCA_000966675.3 of Picea glauca. Lineage (NCBI taxonomy): Eukaryota > Viridiplantae > Streptophyta > Pinopsida > Pinales > Pinaceae > Picea > Picea glauca. The sequence continues at coordinate 16,316 of JZKD02S0063527.1, forward strand.
ATTACAAAACTTAAGCAAAATGGAATGTGATCTAAACATCACAATGCATATTGGACCTTGATATCTCCATATTATATCAAATCGATTGCTTGATCTCCATGATGGTAATGACCAATGGGGTTTGCTAATTATAGGCTCAAGATCTAACAAGATTCCATAGAATCAAGAAGATATTATCCACATGTAACTTTCAGTTGTTAGAGTTGACTCCGCTAAATCCACATTGTCAAGTAGGCTTGACAAGGATGCTCAACCAGATTGTCCATGCGTCCAACTCACAGTCGATTGTTGGGTTGGTCGATCTATCGCCTGATTATCTTTGATTGCTAGTTGTCTGTCTGATTGACATGCATGTCGACTACTCAGCCAACTGATGTAGAGTTTTGGTCAATCACCTAACCGAATATATCTAGTTGTAGGTTGACCACTCAACTGACTTAATCCAGGAGATGTTTGATGCCCCATCAATGCTTGATGTTCCAACACCCTCCCATCAACACATGTCTGTGGAGATTCAAGAGGTTAAATTATGTCATCATGACACCCCCCCATAATTGCAACTTCATGAAGCCCAAGTATTGTATGAAGCTTGATAAATCTAGCTTCAACTAAAGGTTTGTTAAAATCAACAACTTGATCATTTGTTCTGCAATATTAAAGAGAAACAATGTTCTCATGAACCAACTGTCTCAAATAGTGAGCATGGATCTCAACATGCTTCATCTTACTGTGGGAAACAAGATTTCAACAACTTGTATGACACTTTTCTTATCACAGTAGGTTGTATTCAAGGTCTGAATATGAATGCCAAGTTGACCCAAAAGTTGGTAGATTCATACTGCTTTAGTAACTTATTGGACGATGCCACGATATTATGCTTATATAGTCGACAAGGAGACTACCTTATGTTTATTGTAACACCACGCCAAGGGTCTAAGGATTAAGTGAAAAACATAGCCAAAAGTGGAATTTCGATCATCATTGTCTTCAACCCAGTCAGAGTTGGTGAAGTCGACCAACGAATATGAACTTCGACAATACTTGATACCAAAATGAGTGGTACCCTTGAGATAATGGACAACTCATTTGACGGATTTCCAGTAGATTTATTTAATGTCTTGCATAAACTGAGAAACCACACTAACAAGAATCTCAGGTTCAATGTGAGTTAGATAAATAAGACTACCGACTAGTTTTCGATAAAGTATAGCATCGATTGTGGGTGTTTGACAAGTTCTGCTGAGATTTACTCTAGATTGAAAAGGGTTATCACACGGCTTATAATTATTCATCTTAAAACGTGTCAACAGATCCATCACATATTTAGATTGAGAAATGAAGAAGCTGTCACATAGTGGTCATACTTGAAGACACAAAAAATAATGCAGAGTACCAAGATCTGTCGTGTCAAAGGAGTCAACAAGTTGTTTCTTCAATCTAAGGATGAGATAAATATTATTTCCATACATAATTCATCTACATATACAACAACAATCAAAGTGTCTCCATTGGTATGGAGTACATACAAGTTGTGATTAGATTCACTGCATTTGAAACCAAGTTAAAGAAAGAAAGTCTCAATCTTACTGTACCAATATCGGGGAGCCTTCTTCAAAACATAAAATGACTTCTTGAGTTGACAAACAAATTTAGAATCTGTCACAAAACTAGGTGGTTGTTCCATGAAAAATTCTTGAGATAGGTCTCCATGAAGAAAAACACTCTTCACATCCATCTAATGGATTTTCCATCCAAAACGAGCAACAAGGGAAAGAATTAGTAAAACAAACTTCATCTTTGTGACAAGGGAAATGGTCTCAGTGTATTCAATGCCTTCTTGTTCAGAAAATCCATTCACAACAATGTGTTCTTTATGTTTCTCAACAACACCTTCGAAGGTAAATTTGGTCTTGTAGACCCATCGAAACTTCACAATGTTCTTTCCTTGTGGTTGGGGAACTAAGTACCAAGTGTGATTCTTTTTCATAGAATAAATTTCTATCTGCATAGTATGTTCCTATTTAGGTTGTCCTTGAGCATCTAAGTAGGCAATAATATCAAAAGTTTCAAGTACAAGAGTCATCAAGGAAAAACTTACATGTTTCTTTTGAATTAAAATTTGTTGTTCGGAGGAAACATCACCGACATCAACTCCAACAAATTCAATTGTTTTGATATACTATTGGGGTATATAAGAAATAGGTGAACTATGGTTCAATGTAGCATTTTGATCAAAAGTCAGAGGATCTTCAGTTGGTGGACTGGTCGAAATAGAGGATGACAAACTAGTCGACTCTAAAGTCGATGGTCTAGTTGAAAAGGAACAAAGTTCGACTGCCTAGTTGAAGGACTAAAATATGGAGCTGGAGAACCAGTTTAAGAGAAAACATCAAAGGGGTCATCCTGCAACAATATAGAGGAGGCATTCAACAACTTAATTCCATAATACTTCTCATCAAACCATACATTTCATATGAGAATAATTTTCCATTTGACATTATCAAACATTGGATAGGCTTTCAACTCTTCAGAGTATCCCATCATGATGAAAGCATGACTCTTTACATCCAATTTTTTTCTACAATTATTAGAAATGTGAGCCCATGAAACACATAGAGGTGGCAGACTGAAGACTTCTTTCCACAACATCGTTCCACATAAGTCATAGAAGGAAAAACTCAAGTCAATATGCGATTGAGCAAACCGTTTTCACAATACACCGCTTCATCCCATAAGTGAGGAGGCAGATCTTTAGCCCACAAAAGAAATCTATCCATTTCTACTAATGTCTGATTCTTGCATTGTGCAACACCATTCTACTAAGGTGTGTGAGGAACTGACCATTGCCAGTCAATACTATATCGAACAAAGTAATCTTCAAAATGTTGATTTACATACTCACCACCATTTTCTGATCTCAGGAACTTGATGGGTCAAGCAAATTGATTTTTTGAAAAGGCTCAAAACTCCTTGAACTTTTAAAAAACAAGGTTCTTGTTCTTTAGAAAATAGACCCATGTACATCGAGAAAAATCATCAATGGAAGTCAAAATATACCTTGCACCTACCAGTGAAAGTAGATTGATGCAACAAACATCATTGTGAACTAGTTCCAGTAGGTTATGTGCTCATCTTGCTTTTCTAGAGTCAAATGGTGCCTAAGGATTCTTCCCAAGAACACATCCCTTATAAACTCTTTTACAAGAAAACACTTTAGGAAAACCAACAACCGTGTTCTAAGTTTCCATCGACTGCAGACTTTGAAAATTCATGTGTTTGAGTCGCTCATGCCAAATTCGACTTTGCTCATTAGTGTGACGAAAAAAGCAGTCGGTTCAGTGTCAGATCGAGTCGTGTCACATAATTTATATAAACTATCTGTTAGGTCGAGAATCCTGTTGGTGACAATTTACTTTTATTTCTTCAAATCAAGAACATAAAACTGATCTGGCCAAAATTCCATAATCTTACATGTTTGTTTTAACCAAGAAACATACAACAAATTGGAACTGAAGTTTGGAACATGATAGATGTCAAACATTTTCCCATCTTGACAGGTAACATCACCCTGGCCAACAACAACTAGATCAAAATCATCAACAACATAGATTTTTCTCTCCTTAGCTTCATCCAACCACGTGAACAAGGAGGCATCCTTAGCGATGTGATGAGTGCACCTAGAGTCAACTGCTTATTCATTATGTGCAGAATGAGACAACAAGGCTTGATAAGTTCCAACTTGAAAGGTGAAGTTATCAACGAGTCGTCATTTAGAGGACACTTTTCCTTCCAAACATTTAACCTTCTCCTCTAAATTGTCTCTCTTCTAATAGCACAATTTTTCCACATGTACAATATTTCCATAGTAATTATATGTCTTCTTCTTTAGACTACGATGGGGTGCATCTATCTATCCATTAGGGTTTTGTTCATGATATGTAGGTTTCTTTGTAGAGGCATCAAACCATACTCTATCCCTATGATCCATATTTCTCTTTCCGTTGATCAAGTGTGATTGATTTTTACCACCAGGCTTGCGTTCTTCAAGCAGTATGTGCTGATCAGTAATCAAAATACCAAAGAAATATTAAAAGGTGTAATCGTGACCATATTCCTGGTGTGCTTTCTAGTTGGTGTCAAAAGTCGACATGAACACATTGAACAATATTATTAAATTCATCAGGACCAACTTGACGAGTTCTCCATCCTTCTTCTGATATTTCTTTCCACATTCTCCCAATTTCAACTGGAGTTCTTTGAAACATGAAAAATAGTCCTCTATTCTGTCAAAAGAATTAGGATCGATAGATATCAATTGTTTCTCCAACTGCCTGACATGGCTCTCATTGTCTTAGTCGAGAAACTACTTTATCTTCTTCCAGACTTGATGAAGGCAGTCGATTCCACTGAGGTGAAATCGAATATCCCATGAGATATAGGTCGTGATGACCCCTACAACTTCATCCTTCTTTCCATCAACAACGAACGTCGCCTGGTTTTTTGTTGGATTTAGAATAGAAATCTCCCTATACTACCACAATCCTTTTATCTTCAATAGGGTTTTTATATCTAGTGCTCATACTGCATAATTTGATCTGTTCAAAACAACAAGATCAATCTTCAAGGCCATCTTCGATATATAGAAAGAAATTTTGTTTTTAAAGGTTCCAATTGGAAAACCACTAGCCCAGAGTCAGTCACACAAAATATCTGACTCAACAAGGTTGGTTGATAACAGGTTGAGGTTTTAAACCATCGACTCTAATACCATGTTGGGGAAGGGGTGGAACCTGTAACGAAACAAACAAACAATTATGTAGATAATTGAAGAGGGAATACAATTTCATAGTCAAAGGTGGTGTCTGAAGACATCGTTACAAAACTTAAGCAAAACACACTGTGATCAAAACATCACAATGCATATTGGACCTCAATATTTCCATATGATATCAACTCGATCACTTGATCACCATGATGATAATGACCCATGGGGTCTGCTATTTATAGCCTCAAGATCTAACCAACTTCCATAGAAAATTAAAGATATTTTCCACATGTAACCGTCGATTGTTAGAGTTGACTTCGCTAAATCCGCACTATTGAGTTGGCTCGACCCAATCATCCATGTTTCCGACTCATAATTGACTACTGGGTTGGTTGATCCATCGTTCGACTATCTTCAATTATTGGTCGACTGTCCAACTGATAGGCATGTAGACTACTCGACCGACTGATTTAGAGTTCTGGTCGATCACCCAAATGACTCTATCCATATGTAGGTTCACCACCCGACTACTAAATCTAGGATATGGGTGATGAAACATCAATGCTTGATGTTCCAACACTTAGATTAGATTACAACCCTAATCCATTAATCGAGATTAGATTACAATGGGTTGAAATCATTAGTCAAAATTACACATAACA
>JZKD02S0063527.1:46773-64690 GCA_000966675.3 Picea glauca
AGGACAACCTGACCATGGAACAAAATCGTATGAAACAACAAGCAGATCAACATCGTAGTGAAAGAAGTTTTGAAGTAGGGGATTGGGTGTTTTTAAGACTACAACCATACAAACAAATTTCCCTCAAGCAAGACAAGAAGGATAATAAATTATCACCAAAGTACTATGTCCCTTATAAGGTGTTGCAAAAGATTGGTATTGTGGCATACAAATTGGAGTTGCCTGCATCTTCACGAGTACACCCAGGTTTCCATGTTTCATGCTTAAAGAAAGTTATAGGCGACAAGATCCTAGTTCAAACTATATTGCCAAAACTTGACGAGGAAGGAAAAATCATATTGGAGCCTGAAGCCATCACTAACACAAGAATTCGCTAGATGAGGAATAGATTCATTTCATAGTATCTCATTAAATGGAGGAAACTACCGGTTGAAGATTCCACTTGGGAAGATGAGTCTTTTATACAAAATCATCTAGAGTTACTCAAGCATTGTGGACAACACTTGTCTCAAGGGGAGGGGAATCTTAAGCCCTAATATTGGTTCATTACCCCTTAATTGGGGCATATTATATTAGTAATGTTATTTTATTTATGTCGGCTTTAGGCCATTAGTTGTAATTATACCTCCTAGTATCCTATATATACTAAGGAGACATTTTCATTTTGAATCATCTTGTACTTGAACATTTAAGTGGGGTAAAAGGAGGTTTCCCCTTCGAAGAGGCTTATTATCTGAAATTATCTCTTTTTCAAGGCGCTGAGTACTTTTTTTGAGGTTTTTCTATGCTATATTGATATTTGGTTCTTAACAATGACTCCAACCGTCAAAATTGAGTTGAATCGGCTCTGACAATCCCTTTTCAAAGTCCATTTCCACACATATTTTGGCACATGAAAATATATTATTCTTTGGCTCAGTATGGGTTATATAACAACCCACCTTGTCTCCAATATATTTAAAGGATTCATCTCAACAAAAAATGAGGGGAAGGTGCAACAACCTGATTCAAACAAGGGCATTGGAAATTTCCATTTTAGGATTAAAGTGAGAGTCCAGTGGGAAATGAACATTCCCTTGGAGCCCATGAAATAGGGGCCCAATCTGAACATTAAATCCTTATCTTCTGTATTTCCAAATAAAAACACAAAGAATCCATTCCTATAGTAACTCACGTAAACAGGATTTGGAACAACCCAATTCTTAGAAACCCACTCTTGAACAATTATAGGACTAGACCAAAGGCATGTGAACTTACCTATTAAAATTTTCTCCTTCAAAATAATGTCATTATGTTTTTCCACAGTAAACCCCATGTCTAGATTGGGGATCGATTCTAACCTTTTCACAAAACGAATCTTCTCCCAACGTTTCTCTCTAGCTCCTTGGGAGGTTTTGACCATATCCATAAATGCTTCCTTGATAGAGATTGCAGGCTCATTCATGGATCACATGATTGGAAAACACCTCCATGAGATTGCTCCAACAACAAGGCATCGGTCAAAACGTGTGGCCATAACTCCCTCGCAATGACAATCATGTGAATTTTTAATTACCACTTTCCACCCAATTTAATTTTTAATAAGTCAACCTCTAATATATTATTCAATATCGAACATGTTGCATTACGAGATCTTATGTGAGAGAGAGCTCGTGACCTGATCTAGGTTTAGGGTTTCATGCTTAAGCAAGTCTCCCACCCTTCCCACCACCGACCTCCTTTGTACGCGCCTAGCACACTCTACTCTACAACTTTGACCGTCTCAGTAGAATGAGCGTAGAAAGGGGGGCGAAGGCCCCCTCTTACCCCAATGTAGCAGCAAATGACCCAGAGAACTCCCACGCGTGCCGACTATCCTTTGAACTGCCTCCACACTTGCGTGAACAATACCTACAAGAAGAGATTGATGGAAGCACATGCACGAACATGGATGCATAATCTTTGCATCCAAAATAAGCTCGGGCTTGGATACCCGAAAAATGTATCCTTCAAGCCCCGGTGGTGCGCAGGTATGTCATAAAGAGTAGAAAAATAGGCGAGCATACCCAGTTCATGAGGGACCATGCCCTCATAGGCAAGTTCTTAGGCCTTTGGCCCTAGGAAAAATACCTAGCTCGTTGGATCAAGGCGTGGTGGAATCCCAAGGGGGATTACGAGATCCAACTGAGCTCCAAGGGGTTCTTCATAGTGATATTCTACAACCTGGAGGACATAGACCACATTTTTGAAGGAAGACCCTACTTTTATAACTCTGTTGGTCTCTATCTGTGCTTTTGGACCGACTACTTCTGCCCAGAAAAGGAAAACTTTGCCTATGCTCCGGTATGGATTCGCCTTTACTCCTTGCTTGAAGAGTTTTGGTTAGAAGAAATCTTAATGGGAATTGGTAACACTCTAGGAAAGCATGTCAAGTCTTCAAAATGCCACCAAACAAAGGAAATACAACTCTTATGCAATAATATGTGTTTACATGAACATTTCCAAAGCCCTCCGAGGTACGGTTACCCTAGAATACCAGGATGAGGAAAGGGACCAAACCATAGATTATGAACGCATACCCTTCAGATTCTGAAAGTTCCATGAACATGGACATCTCTTCAGAGACTTCCCTCTCAACACTCCCCCCAAGAAAACAGTATAAGGGAAACCAAAGGATGGATTTACCCAGGTTCAGAATAACAGAAGGAAATCGCAGAAGAAACCTACCACCAACAATTGAAGGAAAAACCCCAACACCAACTCCTTTGAAGCCCTAAAAAACCTCCCAAAGGCAGAAGAGGTGGAGAACCCCCACAAGGCAGTGGGGAAAGAGAACAACAATAATAAGGAAGACCAACAACCATAGGGGCACTTGATCCTGGGTATCCCATCCGACCCACATAATTTCCCAGACATGGGAAAAGAACTAGAAAAGGAAGAGGATACAGTCATGGAAATGGATGAACAAGACCTAGAAGAAATAAACCTAGACAGACTTGAAGAAGCACTCAACAAGAAGGACCTACAAAACTTACCAGAAGACCAGCTCAGGAAGGTCCATAAGGTATTTCTAGACTCATCAACAGGGGTCACCTCAAGGATAGGAATCAGGGTGGACCCAAACTCAGACCCAAGAAGAAATCCAAAGGAGAACAAGAGATGTGGAATAAAATCGATGCATCAACTCATAAAGGAGGCCGAAAACTACATGATCAACTCAGGATAGATACACAGGCTCTCAGAGAGATCTTTTTCCCATCCACCAAACTTTTAATTATGAATATCCTCACCTAGAACATCAGAGGCCTCAATGGAAGATCCAAGCAAAGGATTCTCCGAAAATGCATCAAAATGGAAGACCCTGGCATTCTCCTTCTTCAAGAAACAAAATGCGTGGGGAAAACCACGTAAGGAATTTTCAAAATATGCTGGCGCACTTGCGACTCAGACCACACAGACTCGAAAGGTGCCGCAGGCGGCCTAGCCATTCTATGGAATCCCGCCATAGTTATTCTAGAGAAAGGTTTTTCTATAACAAGAACTCTCACAACTCACTATTGAGCCACCGACTCGGACAAGGATGGATTGATCACCAATGCCTATGGACCGCATAACAATTAAGAAAACGACCTATTTCTTCAGAACCTAGCCTACTTAGGCTCTATATCCAAGCTCCAAATATGGATCGTTAGAGGAGACTTCAACATGATCCTATGCTGGAGGAAAAAAGGGGAGGGAAAAAAATATTGGAACATGACAGTTTAAAATTACAGGAACTCTTAGATCAACACAAACTGATTGATATCTAGAATGGGAATGGTACCTTTACCTGGACCAACAAGAGATCAAGGCATCAACAAATAACCCTCCGGCTAGATCATTTCCTTATCTCAGAAACCCTCCTGTTGGAAGGTCCTCTAGTAGAGTCCAACATCCTCCCCAAAGCAGGCTCAAACCATTCGTCGGTTTATCTCTGGGTTGACACAATTTCCACCCCCAAGCTCAAACCCTTTAGATTTGAGAAAAACTGGCTTTCCCACCTAGACTTCCAAGAGATGGCCCACCACTGGTGGAGCACTGTAGAAATCCAGAAGGGAACCAAAATGTACTACTTCCAGTAGAATCTCAAACACTTCAAACAATAGGTGAGAAAATGGAACAAGGAAGTCTTAGAGAATATCTTCCAGGAAAGAAAAATTCTGGAACATAAACTAGAAGTCCTGCAGGCACAAGTCATCCAAACTGGGCACATTCCAACCCAACAATAGGAGGAGCAACACATCAAACAACAACTGGAAGAGAGGTTCAAACAAGAAGAAATTCTCTGGAGACAAAAATCTCGTGTTCAGTGGCTCGAAGAGGGAGAGAAAAACACAAAATTCTTCCAATGCTCCATGATCCACAGACGCTTCATCAAACACATCACAAATCTAGAAAATGCGTAGGGAACCACCCTGCTCTCCCATCAGGATATAACGCACGAGCTCGCTGGCTTCTACAAAGATTTCCTCTCAGAACCCCCGAGGGACCGCACTTCCGCAATTGAAAGAGTGACTCAAAACATCTCGAATGTCATCACGTAGAAACAGAATGAAGCCCTCATGACACCCATAAATCAGGAAGAAGTTGATTATGCCATACATGACTTACCCATAGGCAAAGCTCCAGGCCCAGATGGCTTCAAAACAAACTTCTTCCACTCATGCTGGCCAATGTTAAGGGAATAAGTGTGGCAACTGGTAGAAGAATCTCATAGGTCTGGCAAAGTTCTCCCAACCTTCAACGCCACCTTCCTCACCTTAATACCCAAATAAGAGAGGGTTACTAATCCGAAGAATTTCAGACCCATAATACTCTTCAATGTGATCTACAAAATCATTTCCAAAGTCATATCTAAGACTCAAACCAATCCTTCCCTTCATCATTTCAAAGGAGCAATTGAGGTATGTTGAAGGAAGGAAAATCATGGACAACGTCATTCTCATTCATGAAATCATCCACTCGCTCAAAAGCACCCGCACTCTAGGTATTCTTCTAAATCTTGATCTTTCAAAATCTTTTGACAAACTAAGATTGCACTACATGAGAGCTATATTAATAGCCTTCGGCTTCAGAACCAACTGGATATCCTGGATATTCTGGATTATGAACCTTGTCTCCTCAACCTTCTTCTCAATCCTGGTCAATGAGACCCCCTCTCAACCTTTCTCTCCATCTTGGGGAATAAGGCAAGGTGACCCTCTCTCCCTATTCCTCTTTTTCATAATGGCGGAAGGCCTGGGACACTATATAAAGGCCTCCATCCAAAATGGATTCATGCAAGACCTCCCCCTCCATGGGCTCCAACCTGCAGCCTCACACAGTCAATTTGTAGATGAAACCACCTCTTGAACACCCCCACAATGCAATAAGCAAACAAACTCATCTCCATCCTCCATGACTTCAACGAAGCCTCAGGAACCACCTTCAACTTGGAAAATTCGCAACTGTTCTTCTTCAACACGCTTGTGGCCATCCAACAACATATCTCCCAAATTTTAACCATTCCCATATGCACCCTTCCTACTCAGTATCTAGGCCTCCCTCTCTTAGACTTAGCAACCTGAAATATCTCCTGGGACTCCCTTCTCCTCTCAATTTCCAATCGACTCAACACCTGGACCTTCTTCTCCCTTAATCTCCCAACCATAATCACCCTCCTAAAGTCTATTCTCTAAGCCATCCCGACCTACCTCTTATTATCTCTAGCCGCCCCTCAATCTGTCATAAAGAAAATCAGGAATCTGCAGAGGAACTTTCTCTGGCATGGACACAACCTAGACAAAAAATGGGCTCTGGTTAGTTGGGAAAAAGTTTGTAAACCAAAATCCCTAGGCAGCCTGGGTCTCTAGGACCCGTGAAAACTCAATAATACCACGAGAGCCAAAATTTGGTAGAGATGGCTAAAAAATCCAATAGAAATTTTGGCCAAGTTCTGGAAACATAAATATGCCCCAAACGCTCAACAATCTCACTTGATCAATATGTAGGACAAAATTCAAGGCTCTAACATTTGGAATACGGATTGGAAAAATGGGCCACTAATTTAGGAACATGCCTTTTGGGAAATCTGTAATGGTAAAAGAGCACTATTGTGGACGGTCTCCTGGAAACAATTGCCACCCCTCCAATCATAAGAAAACCTGCTCTCTTATGAAAATCATATACAAAATCTTGCCACCTCCAAGGTAGCTGACATGTGGGCACATATCCCAATCAAATCTCTCTGGAGAATCTGGAAATATTCCCATCAAGAACTACAGGTAGCAGGGGACTGTGACATGTAGCACTGGAAGCAAGCAATCACCCCAAGAAGAATTCGAATAAGAACCGATCCAGATATTCTCTGATGGGGGCACTCACCTCATGGAAACTTCACTCTCAAGGAAGGATACATTCTACAGGAAAGATTTCAAACTCTGTAGAAGGACCCGATCTGGACAATAGTATGGAAATCAAAATTCTGGCCTAAAATCTCAGCGTTCCTTTGGCTCCTCCTTCAAAACAAGATCTTAACCTGGGACAATCTCCAAAGAAGAGGTTTTATCGGCCCCTCGATCTTCCATCTTTGTCATTAACAAGCAGAAACCATGGATCACCTCCTAAAAAACTGCACCATCAGTGAAGAAATCTGAAACCAAGCCACCCAACTTATGAGAAGAACAAATCAAGTCAAAGATAACATCATAAACACTGTCAGAAGTTGGGGATCAAGATCATACAAAATCCCAATCCTTAAAAAAACCTGGAAACTCCTACCGGGATTCATATTTTGGCAACTTTGGAAGGAAAGAAACATAAGAGTTTTTCACTCCCATTCCTCCCCAACTACCAACATCTGGTCCACCATTCTCTCGCATCTCCAAGAAACCCTTCAGCTCCATCCATGGACCAAAGAAGACCTCTCCCCTGACCCGAGAGAGATCTTGATTCTCAACTCCTGGGGCTTCATGCTCTCACACTCCACTCCATATTAATAGCCCCCCCTCATAGCCTCAACCTTCAGTCCCTTGGTCTGGTCTCCCCCTCCACCTAGGTTTCATAAAATCAACTTTGATGGCGCTTCAAAAGAAAATATTGACCTCTCAGGTGTAGGAGCAGTTATAAGAAAAAACAAAGGCCAAATCCACAGTATTACAATAAAAAATATAGGATTTGACACCAACAACTCAATGGAAATTTGGGGTCTAATTAAAGGAGTACAATTCGCTCTAGACCACAACCTTACTTGCTTGATCATAAAAGGATACTCCAAATTCATAATTGAACTGGCATCTAAAATCCTCAACGGAAGAAATCCGGAAAAAATCACTCCAAGTTGGCGCCTGTTGGGTCCCCTCCACAGCTTCCAATCACTCCTCAGAGCCTCTCTCACTATCACTACCTCTCACATAAGACACGATGCAAATAAGGTAGCAGATAGATTGGCCAATGCAGGAGTTGATCTCATGCAACAGATCACTCTCACAAATTCCAGCCGATGCCAAAACTCGACACTATGGACTCACTGGAAGGAGCTATCCCAAAGGGACTACCCTCACCCAGATGGGGTGCCACCTGGCGAGAAGCAGAGGACAACTGGGGGAGTTATTAACCCCGACCGTCGTGCCCTACGCAATTACTCCCCCATGGCTCACACCATGAGGGGAGTTATGTTAGTGCGCCTGGCTAAGCTCTTGGGCAAGTGAACCAGCTAGACAATTTTTACCAAGAGGTTGCAGAGGTCCTGTCAGAATTCAATGGCGATTGTAAGGGTCATTTCAGGCTCTTATGGAGTAAAGAGCAGCACCCAAACTCAATTCACCTCATTTTCTACCTAGTGCTCTCTCTTTGCTGCTCACTTCGGCCCTCACGATACTTCTGACACCATTGTTCTTTCCCTGCACATTAGTGGTGTCCTCCCGACCTCTATTCACCCCCTACAAACCAAGAAAGTCCACTCCACCTCCTCCGTCTCCCTCAACTGCACCCTGTACCTCTCCACAGCCTCCACTCACTCCCTCCACCACCTCCCTATCCCCCCCACCATTCAATGGGATCGCGGAAAGCCCAAGAGGGGTGCTCGTAAAAACAACACCCTCTCTCGGGCTAACATGCTCACCCCCTCTCAAAGAGTGCTCATTTCTCACTTTGCCCATCCTCGCCATTCAACCCAGAGCACTCAATCATCTCTACTTCAGTCTCTCTAGGTATGCAAGGTCAAAATGGAGACAACCTCCTACACGACGCACTTTCCCCCGTCTCCACCACCGACTCTTCTTTACAATCCAAGAATTGTTAAAGAGGAGGTGCCACGCTTGGGAGAGTGTATCCCTCTGGCCACCAACCTCTTATTCCCCGCAGTAATCAAGCTGGGTGAACCTTACTACGATGACGTAAGCTGCCAAGTGGAGGAGGAGATTCCTCCAAGTCGACACCTGGAGAATATGGTAGGTACAGACAAGGAAATCATTGTAGGGGGAAACGGCAAGACTGGAAAGGAGGAAGAAGCTCTGCCTCAACACTTTGCCAACCATCTCCTAGAAGAGCACCTTGAGCTCCTCTTCGAGATTAGGCAAAGGTAGGACGACCAGATGCATTGCCAAGGCGTTATCAATCAAAGGATGGACATTCTGTTTGAGGCACTCACAGATGCTTCAACGCAAGCTTGATGCCTGACTTGCAGACAACGGTTCACCCCAACCTATACCATTCATGGACAACCATGTCCAGCCATGGACTGAAGCCCCCAGGTTACAACTTTTTGTTTATTTCAGTTACAACGTCGATGGTCTAATTTACCACGACAACAAGCTAGATGCTTTAATAAGTTTTTCTTATTATGTCTGTATAATTTTATCAGTTATGGCGACTTTACAGATAGCGAACCTTAAAATAGGAAGGTAGAACTTGGTTCCACCAAACTCTCACAATTTTTTGTATAATTTTTACAATTCTAGTGAAGTTAGAACTCAACAGACTATGATAATATTGGAACAACACAGAGCCACCTGTTCTAGTTTCCCTCCTGTGGCGGAACAAGTGGCTACAATGTGTCATTATATAACAAACATATGATATTAATATAAGGTTTCAATTTTTATTTAAAAAAAATGTATATTATTCAATACCACTCCGTTGAAGAAGACTTAAATTCTTTGAAGTATACTTTGGATTAATATATGAATACTAATGACTTCTCACCAACAAAACTTTTACTACCACTTATTAAATGATTGTCTAAAAATAACTAGTTAGATCCATATGCAGTTAACATCTTATTTTCATTTAAATTTAACATCACATTATATGTATTATTTCGAAAGATTAAATTTATATGCAATTAACATCTTATATTCATTTAAACTTAACATCACATTATATATATTATTTAGAAAGATTAAAAATAGAGTTTATATATATATAAACATTTTTCTTTTCGTTTATATATTAAATATAGTAATATAAAAAATTTAAATGTATATGTAATTAACATCTTGATTTTAATTTTAATTTAACATCACATTATATATATTATTTAGAAAGATTAAAAACTAAGTTTATAAAAAATATTATTATTTTTCATGTGTAAAGTTAATCCAAAATAATATTTTTTACATTTTTTCTCTTCTTTTCAATATGAGCACTCCACCGCCTATTCCAAAAACTCAGTCTAACAGGGGGAGGCCACCCTAAAATCACCCTAGAGATCCTTTACTATTATGTGGAATCGATAGAAAAAAGGAAAGAAGAGAGAGATGCCAAAATCCAAATAGAGTTAGAATCATTAGAAAAAAGGAGTGAAGAAAGAGACGTAAAACTCCAAATAGAGCTAGAGGCAATGATTGATAAAAAAAATTAAAGATACCATTCAAACACAAATAGATGATAGATTATTAGGGTTAAAGAGTGAATTGCAGAAAATAAAGGATATGATTCAAGAAATGGAAAAACATAAAGAATCAATCCAAGAAGGAGAGGTTGAAGAAAATGACAACTTGACAGATAGGATTAAAGAGCTAGAAGAAAAACTAACCAACAATTTGACCCCCAATAATATGGAAAACAAATTGGATATCAAACCCATCAAAGAGGAAATGAATAGGCTAATCGAACTGGACCATGAGTGTAACAAAATATCCTTGAACCTCATAATTTTTGGTATAAAAGAACAATAAGAGGAGGATACACTAGCAGCAGTAAAAGAAGAATTAAATAATAAATCACAAATTGATACAACTTACCTCATAGAAGCAAAGAGGCTAGGAAAAATATTTGATCACAAAGATAGGTTGATCCGTGTTAAAGTAAGTTGTAATGATCATAAATATAACATACTTAGTAAATATCTGAGCTTAAAAGGGTCAGGAATATTTATAAATGAAGACCTCATTCCCGAAGACCAAGCTAAATTAAGGAAGGAAGTTGAAAAGGTAAAAGAAACCAGGAAAGAAGGAAAATGAGAAATAATTAGAAATAAAAAAACTATTGTTAGGGATAGAGACCAGAAGGATAATAATAAATAGGAATTTGGAACACTTAAGATCCTTTTTTGGAACTGTCATGTCTTTCCATGGCGCAAAGGTCCTATGATAAATATGATCCCGAGTGATATTGATATTATTTGTCTAGTTGAAACTTGGGAGCATGAGGACTCTAAGGTCCCTAACATAGAAGGATTTGTCTTGTGGTCGGCATGGAACAAAAAATCCCACCATAGAGGGATATGAGGCATAACTTGTTATATTAGAAAGAACATTTCTCCTCACATTCAACTTCATAAGATTGACCCTCTCAATCAGTACATTTGGATAGAAATTTTAGACACCAATGCTAAGAAGAAGTATATCGAAATTTGCTATTTTGCACCTATTAATTCTACTTTTTATAAGAAAAACAATCTAGATAACAATTGTCCCTATAATAATTTAGAACAAAATATTTGTAGTTTGAAAAATGAAGGTAATATCCTCCTACTAGGAGACTTTAATGTTAGGACTGCAACTAAACAAGCTACTCTTTTAAGTACTGACTCCAACCATAATCCTTTATGGCTAGATGAGGACCTTGTTTTATCTAATAGCTATAAAAGAAGCTCTGAAGACCTAATTGAGAATTTGTTTGGTACTGAATTAGTCAAGCTCTGCATCTCTCAAGACCTAAAAATTTGCAATGGAGTAATGAAGTGGCCAAACTCCAACCAGATGACTTGTATTCATGGGATAGGTAGTAGTTTCATAAATTATGTGATATCTGATATCCTCGTTTCCAACCACATAACAACTTTTGACCTTTTAAATGACCATGAGCCCAACTCTGATCATAAGCCTTTAACCCTAACTCTAAACTTTTTCATGCACATGAGCACCATTGAAGAGAATTCTGATAATTAAAGGAAGTTGTGTTTTGACAAAAGTAAAGTTGACATTTTCATAAGGGATTTAAATAGTAAATTAAATCTCCTAAATTATAAGGACAACATTGAAGAAGTCTATCATAATTTTACAACTACCCTTTTCACTTCTATTAACAAGTTCTCTTTCGAGGTGTCCTATAAAAAGAATAATAGAACGACCAACCATTGGTATGATAAATAATGTAAAATTGCTAGGAAATCCATTAGGGATGCTTCTAATGAGTCCTTAAAACTCGATAAGTTCAATACGTACAAATCCCTCATTAAAAGGAAAAAAATGTATTATATCAATAAAAGGCAAGAGCAGCTTTCACAACTATATAAGTTGGATCCTAAGAAGTTATGGAACCAAATTCTAAACTGCAATACTAAAGAAAATAATAGGATTCCCTTAAGGGACTGGAATTCCTACATTAAATGTTTTTATGAGTTCCCTGATGTCATGGACACCATTCCTATTGTCCCTACAAAGGAAGAAGTTTTTTCTTTGGACGACATAGAGTTCAGGGTTAAGCAACTTGCAAATGGGAAAGCTAAGGACATTGAAGGCTACCAAGTTAAATTTTTTAAAATCAGAGGGCCTATCCTTATCCCTCACATACACAAGATCTTCAATTTAGCAGTGAAGCAGGGCTTCCCTAAACCCTGGATGAAAAACCTCATTGTTCCTATTTTTAAAAACAGGGATAGAAACATTCCCTCTAATTATAGGACGATTATGATTAGCCTGATTTTAGCCAAGCTTTATGGAATTATTTTGGAAAAGAAGATTAGCCTTTGGTTAGAAAGTCACGGTAAAAGAGCTAAAGGCCAGGTCGGGTTTAGGAGATATCATTCAAATGTGGACCATTTTGTTACCTTTAGGATCATTGCAGAGGAGTTCCACAATACTAAAACCAATCTTTGTTGCTGTTTTGTTGACTTTAGAAAATATTTTGACATGGTTCCTAGGAAAAACCTTTGGAATAGGTTGGAAGAGATAAAAGTGCCTCTCGAGTTGAGGGCTGCTGCAATAAGGATGTATGACAATGTTATTGCTAAGTTTAAAACACAGAGGGTTGGTCAAAAGAGTTTAACTGCAATATCAAAGTCAAACACGGCTGTCCCTTGTCCCATACCCTTTTTGGCATATACATTGACAAGTTAGAAGATTACTTGGAAAAAGTAGGTTGTGTCGACCCTACTCTCACTGGTATAGTCATCAATCTTCTTATTTATGACGATGATATCGTTCTTATGGAAATGAGTCTGCATGATCTTGAAAACCAACTAAGAATCCTCAAGGATTTTTGCTCCAATATGGGTATGACTGTTAACACTGATAAGACTAAGGTCATGATTATTAAATCCAATAATATCACATATGATACCTTCGTATATGACAACAACAACTTGGAGGAAGTGTCCTCATAAAAATATCTTGGAATTGATATTCACCACAAGCTCAATTGGAATTATAGCATTGAGAAAAGGATTATTAGGGGATGGAAAGCTTATTATGGGCTTGAACACAATTGTAAATCAACTGATCTTTGGAGTTGGGATAAGAAGAAACTCCTCTTTGAGAATCTTGTTACACATGTTATTCTTTATGGATGTGAAGTCTGGGGTTGTAGTATCTCTCGTGAATCCTGGAGAAAGATAGAACAAATACAATTTTTTTTTATAACCTATAATCTCAAAATTAAAGGAAATACACCCTATCCCATCCTCCTCTTAGAAACAATCCTCTCCCCCATTGAGAGCATGGCTATGAATAGATAGCTAATGTATAAGAATAAGTTAAACAACATGGAAGACAAGAGGCTTCCTAAAATTTCTTCAAAATCGAGTCATAACCACCATCGACTCAAGCGAGGATGGCATAAAGATGCCTGGTCTTGGATAAACTATTGGGGAATCACGAAAGACACCATTTTGCAGAATAAAGATACTATTAAAAAAAAGGTCAAATCAAAATTTAAGGAGAAAATGTGGTGTGATAAAGAGTTAGAGGAAAAAAGAAAATTAAGGTATTATAAGGATGTAATCAACCCTAATCTAGAAGATCAAAATTATCTATCTATTTTGCCAGGTGTAAAAAAAAAAAACATTTCTAAGATAAGAAAAAATTCTCACGAGATCCATAGTGAAACTGGGCGTTGGCCAATTCCTAAAACACCATGGGATGAAAGAGTGTGTACACTAAGACGGTTGAAGATGAAAATCACTTTCTCTTAGATTGTCCAGCCTATACCCATATTGGATCTCATTTTCAAAATATTTGTCACACTACCAACCTTCCTAACCTCTTAACTAAACAAAAGTATGGTGATCTTGGAAAGATTCTCTTAATGTTTTTCAAGCACAAAAACAAAATTCTAAAGAATCACAAGTAATCACTTACCCTCCTAAAGGCTGATAAACCAATTCGATCTTAGTGGAAATTAATAATTTTCTATTCTTATTCCTATATTATAATTTATTAACATTTTTCTTTTCATTTATATATTAAATATATTAATATAAAAAAATTAAATGTATATACAATTAACATCTTGATTTTCATTTAAATTTAACATCACATTATATGTATTATTTAGAAAATTAAAAACTGTGTTTATATATGTTAATATTTTATTTTTAATTTTATTCAAATGATTATATATATATATATATATATATATATATATATATATATATAATTATTTTCATTTATATATTAAATATATTAATATTTTTTTTTTTAAATAACATTTAAATTAGTATACATAATAATATCTTATTTTTTTTATTTAAATTTAACAAAACATTAAATATAATAATATACCAATAAATTAATTTGTACAACAATTCAATGCCTATATCACATACATTGAAATGGATGCAACGTAACATACTTAATGGCCTTCACGTTTTAATGACTTCTCTCGAACGAAACATTTACGACCAATTATTAAATGATTCCCTAAAAATAACTAGCTAGATGCATATGGAGTTAACATCTTGATTTTCATTTAAATTTAACATCACATTATATGTATTATTTTGAAAGATTAAATTTTAATGCAATTAACATCTTGATTTTCATTTAAAGAATCGCAAATAATCATTTATCCTCTTAAGGTTCAATAGACCAATTCAGTCTTAGTGGACATTAATCATCATCATCATCATAATATATACATCTTTCTTTAAAGTACAAGCCGAAAAACAAGTAAAATATGGGAAACAGGGAAGACGTTTGAAAAGTGGTAAGAGTGATTGTGTTAGGTGATGTAATATCCACTCACCACCATATCATTTCATTTCATTGTAATGTTTGATTAACCTAGTTTTCATTTTTAAAACTTGGCTTGCCAAAGACACAATCCATCTAGAATATGTATCTATAACTCTCAAAATATTAGTTTTCTTCGTCATTAATCCATTGTCACCGACTAGCACCTAGAATATTTATGGTCCCCCGATCCAAATGCCCTATGTGAGACCTTTAAACATTTTGGGTAATATATATACACTTTGTTTTCCAAAGTGGGCTTATAAGCTTTGTACCAACTACACCTATTGAATATTTAATGAAACCTAATTATTTTAGGAGACTATTTCCCAAGGGATGTGGAATTTTACACAACATGCTAATGGAGTGGAATTCATATTTTATATCATTTTTGGAAAACAAGGAATACATGTGTTTTTATCATCAATGTAGATACATAAGGTGGATATGGAAGTGGCATATCTATGCAAGATTATTGATCTAGGTGGATACTAGTGGCCACCCTTCTGTTCCACTAATTTAGAATGGTTCCACATCTTGACAAGGTTTTTATGGTTTTTCTGATCCCAAACTTTTGGGGGTGTTTTGAGGCCCTAAACGACATTTTTTTGTTGTGGCAACGCCCAATATATGCCAAAGGCATTATAGGGATGTTCATAATGTGTACTTCTCGGCTAGACCTTTTCAACGGGCTATTGAGTGTCCAAAACAAAGATCATATGCAAAAGTAACACCCCGAGAAGTTGATGTATCAACTAAACACATTAGGCCCACAAACCTTTTGGCATTTCATCTTATAGGGTTAGGCTTTTGGATGTTTAGGGTTTTATCATTGACGCTTTATGTTAAAATTCCTTTTTTACCTCTTTATAATCAACTTCTTGTGAATGAGCATAGTCGTCACATCTCTATTTTCAGAGATAAGCTACCACCATTCTAGCTAGCTTGTGTGCTTTGCATTTTATAGTCTTTTGTATTTCAGACAGTTGTTAATAGAACGTGATTTTAATCGTATTACTATGTTTCTTGGAATATCTCTGTGTGTTTCCTTGTTATATATTTGCCTTCATGTCATTCTCATTATAATCTAGATTAGTGGTGTCAAAGTAGTCTTCTCTGTGTCGTTTCTTAGTGCATGTCCCCAACGAGGTCAAATTTTAGAGAGTTGGGTCTCGAGTTAGTTTCTCATGAGGAAAACCATTCTTTCCATCCCAAGTGGCCTCTCATGGAGGAAGAAAAGAGAGATGATGGGGCATTAGATCCTATCAAATTGTTGCTCGAGGAATCCCTCGTGAAACAGAGGAACGAGATGATGGATAATTTTTCCCAGATCCTTCGACGATTGCCAACAACGATGGAAACACCTTCAACCAACAATCACTTTGGAGGTATGACACCCTTCAAGGTACAAGTTAAATTTGATAGTCCTTTATTTTAAGGACATATAAGCACAGACGCTTTGCAAAAATGGTTAAGTCTGCTAGAGGATTATTTCTCTATCCAAAATTTTCCCAATAGTGAAAATATCACCTTCATGCTCCTTAAGGCTCTTCCCCATATCAAAGGTTGGTGGGAAACGTATTGTGAGAAATATGTTAGAGATGCGTTTGTAATTTTTGGGCCAGAACTCACTTAGGAGGATTTTGGCGATGCCCTAAAGGAGAAATACTACCATGTTTGAAACTATTATGACCGGTACACGAGATGGACAACTCTACGTCAGGAGAGAGACGAGATGGTGCTGAAGCACACCAATATCTTCCATACCTTGCACACAAAGTTGGGTATTATTAATTTCGAGTGAAACTTGGTCCTGAAGTACCACAATGGACTACATAGCTACATCTAAACAGATATGGAGTTCCTAAACATCTTCTCACTAGGAGTCGCTTACCGATAGTCTGTCAAGATCAAGCAAAAGTTCGAGAAAAAGAATACTCAGGATTTCAAATCTGCAAACCCATCATAGTAGAAGCACGATAAACGTGGCCTTGACTTCCAAAACAAAGGATAAAGCAAGGATGGTCAGCCCCAGGACAACCGGTCCAAACCACCAACAAAGAAGGGTAACATGAAGTTGAAGAAGGACACTGGAAAGTGGTATGAATTCCACACAATCCCTTGGTACAACACTGATGGATGTTTCTTCTGTTGATACTATGGTAGCTGCGGGAGGTATTTACCTCCACGTGTAAACCTGACAAGAATAGAATACTCCGGAAAGAAAGAAGAAACCCTAATGAGTTGGATAATAACCCTAGAAGCCATGTCGGCTCAAGAGGATAATTTATATTAGGTTATTAGCTTCCAAGACAAGAAGTCGGCCAAAAGAATTAATATATACTGAACATACAGATACCCAGAATGAGAAGTCAGCCCAGGCAATTAGCTAGAATTAGTATAAATACAGGAGACCAGTTCTCATTTTGGCAGGCAGTCTCAAAATTGTAGAGAAACAACTTGTGCGCACTGCAGTGCCCAGTCTTGTGTGAAGATTTGAGGAGAGTTTCCATTGCAGCTGCTGCAGCTAACATATCACATTTGGCTTGGACTATCTCTTAGTTAGGGTTTGGACTATCTGATCAGCTCTTGTTGGTGCGCTATCCTTGGGGAAAGGTGTGTTACCCTTTGTTTGGATATCTAGCCTAGGGTTTGCTTCCAGAGTGATTCTCTGTCAGAGTTAAGGTGCTCGGAGGGTGGTTTCGGCCTATGGTTGGGTGACAATAGTATTGTCAATGGTAAAATGATCACAATCTTTCATATTCTGACAGTTTATGGGCCCACACCTCCTTCATTCTGTCTAACAGCTAGAAGGAAACATAGCCGTAAGGATATTAAGCTCGTTGAAGATCTGTCGCTAGGGTTTCTAGTAGTAGTCACCATAGCACTGTTGCTAGGGTTAATAGCAGGTGTAGTTGCAGAAACCCTAATCCTCTTGTTGATGCACCTTAAATGAAGGGATTGACCTAATCTCCAGATAGATCAGTGCACCCTCGCATAGCACATCTCTTGGTACTCTTAGAAAGCCAAGATGTGAAGTTTGAGATTTTGGTCAAATCTAGGGTTGACCAAGTCAAAGAAGCCATGACTTACTCTATGAAGTCAGAGAAAAAGTTAGATGGAACTTCTAACTTCAGAGCGTGGAAGACAAGGATTGATCTCATCCTTGCCAAGAATAAAGTGTTGGATATCATGAAAGGAAATATCGTGAAACCAGAGTTTGAAGAAGGGAAAGAGAAGGAACC
>JZKD02S0063527.1:64740-75201 GCA_000966675.3 Picea glauca
ATGAATGATGATGACAACATAAAATCATACTTTGTGTGAATCTCTCAGTTAAGTGATCAACTACAAGCTATTGAAGAGATCATTTCAGAGAAGGAATTGGTAAACATAGTACTCAATGGTCTTCCCAAGACGTGGGATGCATTTTCCGCAAGCGTGAACACAAGGAAGGAGTATCCTAAATTTGAAGATCTTTGGACTTGTTGTGCTCAAGAATAATCAAGGATCAGTGCAAAAGAGAAACCCCAAAAGAGGTACGATTATCAAGCCTTCAAAACAAGATTCAATAATTTCAGGAACAAAAGGAAGTTTGGTTCAAGGAGGAAGCCAAATCAAGAGAAAGATATTTCAGAAGTACAATGATTCAATTGTCGAAAGTATGGTCACTACAAGAATCATTGTCCTGGGCTAAATAAAAGGAAGGGGACACATGAAGCATCAATTTCCAAAGAAAAGGAACCTACAAAGAAGACCAAGCAGGATGAAAGAGATTTCTTCTTCTGAAGGTAACAATACTCTTCTTAGTTCATGTACATATCTTGTTTGTATAATCTCTATACATATCTTGTATATCTATCTCTTAGAAGATAATATGTTCCTAGAAGAACTACACCTATGGAAAAACAACAAGATAAGGATTGTTATCATTGTAAAAGTCGGGCAATACACATGAAAGGATGAAATACATCATGTGGAAGCTATTACAAGTGACTTATAAGAAGCAAGACAGAAAGAAGTCAGCAACCAAGAGGAAATTGAAGAAAGACCTATAACATTGTGTAGAAGAGAATAAAAATTTTGATGGAAGCGTGGACTCTCCTAGATGGATGGATCTGATTATATATCACCAAAAAGAAGAGCATGCATTCATACATGAAGCAAGGATTAGGAGGGAGCTAATCCTATGATCCATTGAAGATGATGAAGTATATATCCAGGGAAACAAACATGAAAAGCAGTACGTGTTCAGTGCAACCTTAGAAGAAGACTTCTTCGAAGAAAAGACTTAAAGTATTCCTAGTTGTCCATTCACATCCATGATCCTATGATGAAAGGAAAAAGTGGAATCTTTAGGGCATGGAATTTATAAGAAACTCCATGGACCCAAGATCTAAATAAAAACATAAAGAAGAACATGAAGATTCCAAGAAAGAAAGAGAAGCCAGAACAACCAATCATTGCATCGAGAATCACAAGATTACTAGCCTGATATGCACTCACTAAAAGCAATCAAGCAGAGGAACTAAAAGTCATGATGAAGAACAATGTATGGAAGACTTATGAATGAAAGCATTGCGAGATCTAGTAATAGAGGTTCTCCCAGATGGAGGGAGAAGACTATGATGATTACTTGTTCCAGTAAACCTGACATATCTCTGCATGAGTCATTATATCATCTGCAACTTCCATGAGTTGGAAATCTACATCAGATAAATGCAAAGACTGTTCTCCAGAGAAATTGAACAAATAGCATATGAAGAGAAAACTCAAGACTTTAAGGAATACGATAAAGAGACCCTTGTATGCAGATGTAAAAAGATAACTTGGTGGAGAACCTCCAGTGCACAACAAAAGCGTGGTGAATATTTTCTATAACAAAGATATTGTATCAAGATAATTACTCAGTAGATCAGATCTCATGATGACAGAAGAAGTGCCACATGGATATGTTCCAGTATTCCAAACAATGATATACCTTATTGATCAGAGCTACATGAAGCCTTCAGAGAAAAACCAGTGTTCCAGACCGAAGTACATTTGAAATCAAGCATAAAATTATCCGTGATAAAGTCCAGGAAGGAGAAAGTGGTTCTCCAATACATATCTCCACAGATGAGCAGATAAGAAAACATTTTGGTAAAGATTCTATTCAAGATGAAAGAGTTTGCGTACTCAAGCTGGAGCTCATTGAGACGACTTCCTTATTGAAAAAGGAAGAGATGACTCCCAGGTTGGGAGGGAGCATTGATATGTATTGATTTATGGACAATCATTTTCCAGATCGAAAAATGGTCTAGGATGAGCAACTTCCTTTCTAGTTCAGGAAAGTGGATTGAGATTTCTGAAGGACAACAATTTCCCATTGCGGTTAACATGGGAAATGGTCCACATTGTTGATGTATCATAGACAGCGACTTCCCATTGTCGTTAACATGGGGAGTGGTCTAGGGTAGTCTCTCTTCTTGAGGGTTACTCAATAAGACTGGCCTGCTTCGCCGGAAAATGATTTCTCATTGTGGTTAACATGAGGAATGGTCTGTTTTGGAGGTTGATACAGGACAATCTTTTCCTCTTATGGTTAAAAGAGGAAATGGTCCGGACAGTGATTCCTTAAGGTGTATTCATTCCCTCCAGGTTTCACTTTGTTTAGTGCCCGAGGAATGGCCCAGGGTGGGGAATGGTCCAGGCTCAACAATCAGGGATAGACATTCCTTAGGGCGGATTCATTCTCTTTAGGTTACACTTTGTTTAGTGTCGGAGGAATGGCCCAAGGTGGGGAATGGTCCAGGCTCAGAAATCAGGATAGTTATTCTTCCTTGCTTGAGAAGAATAGTCCAAAAATCTCATCATTGATGTCTTACCTTTTGAGGGCAGATGCTCTTCCGAAATCTCACAGATGTGAGTGGAAGAATGGCCCATATGATTCATTTTATATCATAACATTGTTTCTGTGCAGGTTGATATCAGATTATTGTTATGAACATTGTATGACAGTAGATAGATACTACTGTGGTGGATGTGTTCCACTGTTTGATCAAGTACTTGTGTGTTACTTGGTGTGGTAGTGTACCACTGGATTGTAGTTATGTACTACTATGGATAGACACAATTGTGTTCTATTTTGTTCTGATTTCCTTGAAGACTATAAACAATATTGGAAATGATTACCAGTTAGATGGATAATCAAAGGACAAAGATTTCCCAGACGGAAAATGGTTCAGAATATTTACTCTTCTAGGCCATATGTCCAGATTAGAAGAATGACTCTTGTATCACTCTGTGGTGTGAGTGACTTTTCCAGCATCATGTCTGATTACTCAGATGGAGTATGGTTTCGAGAGATGATGCAGCTGATGACACCAATGATGATGGTGCTCATGATTTAGTCATGAGATAGTCTATACAACTATGTTGATGTTACTGGGTGAATGGTATGTTTTGTGCTCAATACCATTACCTGTAATACCTCCCTAGCTAGGAGGGAGTGTTGATATTATGGTAGCTAAGAGAGGTATTTACCTCCACGTGTAAACCCGACGAGAATAGAATACTCCAGAAAGCAAGAAGAAACCCTAATGAGTTGGCTAATAATGCTATAAGACATGTTAGCTCAAGAGGATAATTTATATTAGGTTATTAGCCTCCAAGACATAAAACCCTTAAAAGATGAGGTATTGTGTTATGTCCCCCCCCTTGAAGTTTGTGATGTTCTTTTGGGTCAGCCATTTATGTGGAAGAGTAATGTTGTTTATGAATCTAGTCCCCGTAGTGTCATTATTACTTTGGGAGGTCAACTCTATAGGGTACTAGAGAAAGTCCCAACTACAAGACTTTGCACGAGGTCTCTCTACACAACAATAATAGGTGGACAAGATAGTAGAAGAGCACAAAGACATCTTTGCCTCACCTATTGGGGTGCCTTTGCATTGTTAGGTAAATCAATCAATTGATTTGACAGTCGATGCTCCTTTACCTAACAACCCTGTATACAGGTGTTCTGTTATGGAGAATGAAGAAATCAAACACTAGAGCCAAGAACTAATTATGAAGGTACATATTAGAACAAGATCCTCACCTTGTAGGATCCCAATTGTTCTGGTATGGAAGAAGGATGAGACATGGAGACTTTGTATTGATTACATAGAACTGAACAAGATCATAGTAAAAAACCAATATCCCATCCCGCAGATTGATGATATTCTTGATCAACTCAAGGGAGCTAAATGTTTCAGTAAGATTGATCTAAAGTCATGCTACCACTAGGTGTCGATTGACAAAACTGATGTATGGAAGACAACCTTCAAGTCTAAAGAAGGTCTCTTCAAGTGGTTGGTCATGCCTTTCAGCTTGAATAATTCCCCGACCACATTCATGCAGATGATTCATAATATATTGCGGCCATTCAAAAATTCCTTTGTGGTTGTATATCTGGATGACATCCTCATCTTTATCAAAACATGGGAGGAACATTTGAAGCACATTCAACATGCCTTGGTTACCATGCAACAACACAAGTTATATGACAATTTGGAGAAGTGTTCCTTCGACATGTAGAGAATCCAATATTTGGGATACATCATGGATGAGTAGGGTGTGCACATGGATCCAACCAATATCCAAGTCATCCGTGATTGGTCAGCCTCGAAGACATTGACCAAGCTCTGTATATTCTTAGGCCTCTCCAATTTCTACCACAGGTTTCTGTTGGGGTTCTCTCATATTGGTTGGGACCTAAGCCAAGTGACCAAGGGTGGAGAAAAGGCCAAGTTTGTTTGGGACATTCCCTAGCATAAATAATTAAAGGATTTGAAATTCTACCTCTGCTCAACATCAATCCTTATTCTGCTAGAACACTAATATCCATTTGATATTGATATATATATTTTAGATTATGCTATCATTGCAATCCTCACTCAACATGGGAATCTTGTGGCCTATCATAGTGAAACACTATCTAATGTTCTTCTCAAGTACCCCACCTACAAAGAATAAATGTACTCCATTGTGTAGGCACGTAGACAACGAAATAATTACATTCTAGGGAAGGAAACGATCATCTACATTGATAACATGCCTCTGTAATTCATGTACACACAAGGAAAGTTACAGAATGACCACCATCATAAGTGGCACATACCTACAACAGTTCCACTTGAACATCAAGTACAATAAGGGTATCACCAACCATGTTGTAGACTGCCTCATTCGAGCCCTAGTTGTGGCATTAACCACAATTCTTAACTACTGTGGGCATGAGACATCCAGGTGAAGACAATTATACAATAGTGACTTTGACTTTTCTTCTCCCTATCGAACATTGAGCGCATGAAAACCGATTCCAGACTTTAATCTCTATGATGGACTCCTATTCCACTTGAGCCATCTTTTTGTTCCTTCAAGTGAGCGTGCAAAAATTATTTGGGAAGCTCATTATAGTCGAGTGGCATGATACTTTGGTGTGGACAAAACAATGGTTGTGCTGCAAAAGGATTTTTATTGGCTGAAGCTTCGACAAGATGCCTACACGTACATTAGATCTTGCATTGCCTACACCATTTACAAACCCACAATCAAGAAATAGGGTCTATACACCTATTTTCCTACTCCCGATAGGCTTTGGGAGTCCATATCCATGGATTACATGTCTGGTCTTCCTTCAACCAAGCATGGGAATGATTGTGTCTTTGTGGTTGTTGATCGATTCTCTAAGTGGAAGTTTTGACACCATACAAGAAGAGAATCATATCCAAGGCCACCGCTAAGATATTCTTTGAATGTGTTTGGGTTCATTTTGGGCTCCCATAGACCATTATTTCAAATCAATATAGTATTTTCCTAATTACTTTTTGGTCCAACCTATGGCTGATGTTGGACACCAAGCTGACCAAATCAATTGCCTTCCACCCACATACTGATGGTAAAACATAGATAGTCAACATGATGACTGTCCATATATTGAGGATGTACAATTCCAAACATCCACACAGATGGGATGGGATCCTTCCTTATGTTCAACATAGATACAACATAGTCCTCCAAAAATCTATTGGCCACAACCATTTTCAGGTGTGCTTGGGGTTCCAACAATTGGTCCCCATTGATGTATCTCTACCCATTGTAGATGCACAGGAAGAGTCCTCCCATGCTCAGACTGAGGCCAATTGAGTATCCAAAATTTTGAGTGAATCTAGCACATTCAAAAACAGGTTCATGGCATTTTTTAGAAAGCCAACGACAAGTACAAGATCTCCACAATCAATAATGGGCACCACACAAGTTTCAAGTGGGAGATAAGGTATGGTTGCATTTTCAGAAAGAGAGCCTCACAGGACCCCATTAGAAGCTCCACCCACTCTCATACATGATTTACACCATCACGAAGGAAGTGGGTGAGAATTTTTTTGAATTAAGTATTTCCCCTTTCCTTGGCTTGCACCCATTATTTAATGTGGAACTGCTTCGACCATATTTTCCACCTCTCTTAGACACTTCAAACATGATCAAGCACTTCCCCCCTATACAACTCAATAATGACTGCATTGAACATGAAACAATTGAGTGGATTATGGACAACAACATGAAGGGAACCCTCCAACAGAACATCCAACTCTATCAGGTTGTCAAAGCATGGCAATTTCTTAACCAGGGCAAGTGGCTCACTAGGAGTCAGATTCAACTGAATTTTACCCATATGATGGAGGAAATTGATGTAATGTGGAACATTTCATCCTAAGGGGGGATGAATGATCCATATTAATATTGGTGGCCACCCACCTATTTCACTAATTCATAACGGTTCCACATCTTGGCGGTTTTTCTATGGTTTTTCGGGTCCCAAATTTTTGGGGCCGTTTTGAGGCCATAAACAATGTTCTTTTGACATGACAACACCCAATAGATGCCAGAGGAATTATTGAGATGTTTGGAAGTTGTACTTCTTGGCTAGACCTTTCCAATGGGCTACCGAGTTCCCCAAATAGAGATAATATGAAAATGTAACACCCCCGATAAATCGATGTATCAACTAACCACATCAAGGCCCACAAACCTTTTGGTGTTTCTTCTAGGGTTAGGTTTTTGGATGTTTATGGTTTTATCATTGATGCTTTATGTTAAAATTCCTTTTTCGCCTCTTTCTAACCAGCTTCTTGCGAATGAGCATAGCCGTCACATCTCTATCTTTAGAGATAAGCTACCACCATTCTAGCTAGCTTGTATGCTTTTCATTTTACAATGTTTTGTATTTCAGACAATGATTAATAGAATCTGAGTTTAATTGTATTACTGTGTTTCTTGCAATATCTTTGTGTGTTTCTTTGTTATATATTTTCCTTCATGTCTTTTTCAATATAATCCAGATCAATTATGGACCATTGGACCAGTGCACAAATACCCCACCCCCACAATGGGCTTGGTTTTATAACCTTCATAATCTGATCACTCGTTATGACATGGCAATTTTCTTTATTTGCGTTTATTACTAGTTGTCTCAAGCATTGTAGGTTCTTTTGGCCATTTAATTCTGGATGGTATGCGTGGCAACTTTAGATAGACTAGTTTATTTTTCCTTTCAACATTAACTTGTGGTGGTTGCCTTCATAACACCTTTTGATATAAAATGCTTGTACTCTCATTTATGTATATTAATATAATTATGAAGCATTTTATTTTTAAGTCTCTCTCTCTCTCTCTCTCTCTCTCTCTCTCTCTCTCTCTCTCTCTCTATCTCTCTCTCTCTCTATATATATATATATATATATATATATATATATATATCTTTTTTATTTTGTGGGATGTTTTGTTGTTTTTTTTTTTTTTATTTTTTTTTTTTTTTTCTTCTATTTTATTTTGTTTGTGTGGTTTTAGCCCACGTATCCCCCTCCCCAAGATCTTTTTCTTTTCCTTTTTAATTTTTTTTTTTTTTTTTAATTATGTTATTGTTTTTCCCTCTTTATTTTGACCATAAAAATGTTTTATTTGACAATGCATTTTAAACAAACAAAAAAAAACTTCTCAAACATATACCTTTTTTTTGTAAATAAAAAAATATTGTATTACCTTAGAATGCCATCACAAAAGTACACATGTCTGGACAAGATCCAAATGCCTACCACCTATTCTTCCAAACATATGGAAACCATAATAGGTGGTAGAGAGTCTTGATGTATGAACAAGAGACAAAAACCTACCACCTATTCTGCTAAAAAGATGGAAACTAGAACAGATGGCCAAGAGTCTTGATATCTAGATAGTTTGAATGATCCATGCATTCATGAACGAAAGAAGACAAAATTCCTACAATGGTTTTGACAATTGTAATGCATAATAAAAGAAAAAGAAACACAACAAAATTAGACAGTGGGTGAACCCAAATTTCCTTTGTCACCATGATTTTTCCAGGTGGGAGAGAAGACGAATGACCGTGCACAGGTCATGCATATTCTTTTTTCTAGCGTGCCTAAGAGATCATCAAACAACAGGTCTAAGTGGCTACTGAGCATGGTGTACTTGTGGAGGTGGTCTTCCATATCCCGACGCATATAAAAAATGAGGGCCAAGTGATTCGGTGAGAGGTGGCAGGTAGAACTCGGTCCTTATTCCAGAGCAGTGGAAAGAGGAGGTTGACCTTTAGAAGGGAGAATCTCTTCATGGTTCACCTCCAGTGGGACTTCCTCTTCAATTATGAGGGTATCCAAACCAAAGAAACATTAGCTCCAGGGGTGGAGTGACCAGGAAGGGAAGGCGTGACTTGGGGGTTAGGGACAACATACAAGAGGGAAGCCAGTGGAATTTGAATCGGACTGCATGTGTTTATTTTTCAACAATAGCCATGGGAGGATCTTCCACCATCCTGATTTGGGCCAAGGAGGGAGGCGATGTCATAGAAGAATTGTCGAGATGGACCAGAGAAGTCAACGATGGTGAGGAAAAGAGGCATAGCCTTCGTTTACTGGCAGAAAAATTGTAGTAAGAAGGCCCTCTCTTGGGCTTTCCTCTTTCCTGGGGCATGACTACGTGAGTAATCATGATGTCTAACAGGACCAGAGCTTGCGAATAGGGGAGGAAGAAGGTTGGACAAGCACAAGTTGTTCCAAAAACCAAAAGTTGTTCCAAAAACAAATGACAAGAACCATTACATACCCACAGTAAATGATGAGGCACCGAAGGAGTTGAATGGACCTGGCTTGTGTGCCCCATACCCATCTTGCCCGACCATCGTTGTTGTGAGGAGGATGCCATTAAACCATAGCCTGTATGTCGTCACACCAACGCATATGAATAATGAATTCCGCTCATCCTACGAGGTAGTAGGGAGAGGGTGGCAGTGTGAGCATTTAATTTCTTATTGTGCATGTTGTCCACCTGTCACCCCATCTGGGGTATACCTTTTTTTGTTATAACTAGCTTTTAAATGTATATTTTTTTGTTAAATGTTTAAAAATTATTGTTATTTAATTACGACAATCATATATGGATTACAGTAAAACCAAAAAAACATTAAAAAAACAATACTTTAAATTGTATTTAAAATGCATGGCATCCTAAAAAAAAGTCAAGTTGTTTTAAGATTATGTTATTGTTTTTCTCCTCTTTTTCTCCCAATTTGACCATAAAAATGCTTTATCTAATGTTTCGTTTTTAACAAAAAAAATGAACTTCTAAATTGTATAGATTTTTCATTATAACTGACTTCTAAATGTATACTTTTTTACTAAATGTTTAAAAAAACTATTATTGTGTTGAGAGGCCCATTCTACGACCCAATATGGGGGATATGTGTAATTCTTCCATGCTCAACCTGATATATTTACACGTGTCCATTTGAATATATATATATAATATTTACTAAATAAATAAATAAACAATGTTGGCTTTATTTCACATAGATATGCATTCTACAACCTAGTATGGGGAAGATGTGTAATTCCTTCCACGCTCACCTTGAAGTTGACACGTGTCCATTTAAAAAAATTTATATAATATTGACTAAATAAAAAAACAATGTCGACTTTATGTAAAATTTTAAAAGGAAAGAGGAGGATATGTGTAATTCCTTCCCTTTTCAACCTAGATTTCGCACATGTACATTTACAAAATTACATAATATCAACTAAATAAAAAAAAACAATGTCGGCTTTAATTAAAAATAATATGGTACTTGAACAATATGGGTCTGTAATATATGGGAAAAACTTATGGGAAGTTTTAAGTGAGCTGCAATGTAAATATCTAGCATGCATAATCGACATCACACACACACACACACACACACACACACACACACACACACACCAAAAGGAATAACAGAACATGTGGCCCTCCGAATATATCATGCATAATTTGCATCAAATATATATAACTCTAGAATGCGTAGATCCAATTTCATTAGGCTACATATTTGATGAAGTTATTTTAGCATAAAATATATATATCTAATCTTTTCACATGTGCCCTAAATAATTGTGTTATAACTATGATGAGATTTTATTACAAGTGCATATTCAATATCACTAAAACCTAATTGATATTGTATAATTATCATGTTATAATTGCCAAATTTTATATATTTAATTTTATTTAAATATGGAAAGATTTATTTATTGTAATTTCCAAGTTTTATGGAAATATTTGTTTATCTATTATAATTGTCAATTTGCATATTTAATTTCACACACACACACACACACACACACACACACACACACACATAGTTCAGACTCATGATGCCTATACCATATATTA
>JZKD02S0063527.1:75251-89817 GCA_000966675.3 Picea glauca
AGAGAGAGAGAGAGAGAGAGAGAGAGAGAGAGAGAGAGAGGGGATTAATAATAATCTATATGATATATTAGATTATGATCCATAGATTATTCTATATGTGAGATCATATTTACATTAATTTACATTATATGAACATATATTTATATATCAATATCAAATTTAAGAATATGATCCAAGTAACATATAGATTATATCAAGAATTTACATGAATCACTGATGGATCATATGTTAGATTAAATTTCGTAATCCATAGTGTATAATATATATATATTATATATATATTAATACACTAGAACCTTCATTCACAAACAAGTCCATATATATATATATATATATATATATATATATATATGGACTTGTTTGTGAATGAAGGTTCTTTTGGACTTAGGGTTTGTTTGTATGATCTTTTTGCATGGTTTTATTATGTTGATATATTTTTGAAAGCAATAACTAATTATAAAAACAATGAAAATGGAGTATAATATTTTGAATAATTATTGCAAATTTTAATAATATTCCTAAATAATTATTAAGATAAATATTAAATATAGATCAATATCAAACTTATGTTAGAGGATCAACCTTCTCTTAATTGTTAATTTCCAATTTAGCATGAACTATTGCATATTTATTATGTATCATATAAATATATAAGATTACTTTTTAATGAGTCTAATATGATAAAAGTATTAGGATTTTGGACATCCATCCATTTTCAAATTGTTTCAAATGTAAAATAACAAAAAGTATATTGATATTTACTGGGATAATAGTTCAATATGAAGAGAATGAAAGACTTCTCAAGATATATAATTATGCTTTAATGGATTATCAAAATAAAGAATGTTTAAGAGGTTTGAGTTTATACTATTGATATGTTCCAATCATGGAACCTAAAAGAGAATGCGATATGAATCGTTGAATACTTGCATTGATTTCAACAATGATATAACACAAAATAATAGGGAATCAATGATGATATTAAAAATATGATTTAGAGAAACAAGGAAGATGAAATGATTTTAAGAATGATATAACACAATCAAATTTAGCACGAGCTATTGCATATTTATTATGTATCATATAAATATATAAGATTATTTTTTAATAAGTCTAATATGATAAAAGTATTAGGGTTTTGGACATCCATCCATTTTCAAATTGTTTCAAATGTAAAATAACAAAAAGTATATTGGGATTTACTGGGATAATAGTTCAATATAAAGAGAATGAAAGGCTTCTCAAGATATATAATTATGCTTTAATTGATTATCAAAATAAAGAATATTTAAGAGGTTTGGGTTTATACTATTGATATATTCCAATCATGGAACTTAAAAGAGAATGAAATATCAATCATTGAATATGTGCATTGATTTGAACAATGATATAACACAAAACAATAGGGAATATTGATTTCGATGATGATATTAAAAATATGATTTAGAGAAATAAGGAAGTTGAAATGATTTCAACAATGATATAACACAAAACAATAGGGTGCATTCATTTTAGAGATGGTACAATGGAAAATGATTTAGAGGAATTAGTTGCTATGATTTCAATAATGACAAAATGCAAAACAATACAATGCATTGATTTTAGTGATGACACAATGATAAATGATTTAGAGAAATTAGTTAGATTGATTTCAATAATGACATAATCCAAAACAATATGCTTTGATTTAAGTGACGATATAATGAAAAATGATTCAACATAATCAAGTATTTGTATTCATTTTAACTATGATATAACATGAAACAATATGGTGCATTGATTTCAATGATAATGATATAAAACAAAACAATAGGGAATATTTATTTCAGTGATTATATTTAAAAAATGATTTAGAGAAATAGGAGAGTCTAAATTATTTTAACAATGATACAACATAAAATAATAGGGTGCATTGATTTTGTTGATAATACTATGAAAAATGATTGTGTGCATTAATTAATTGAGGAATGTAATTAATCCTCTATATTGATTTTAGTATCACTATGAAAACTGATTCAATGCATTAATTAATTGAAGAAATGATACAGAGGAGATTAACCCTCTATATTGATTTCAAGTGTGAGATACTCCAAATTATCAAGCGAAATGAATTTATCATTAACGTAGTGAAAACCAAGTTCAAAACAAATATATAAGTTGAAGTCCTATACTTTGTTTGGTTAGGTGTGATTTATCTATTAGCATTTTCAAATTAAAACCATTATAATATTAAAATATATAAAACGTGAAAAACTTGGGAGGTCTAAAATTCCTCAAGGTCTCACTTTTACTGCAATATCTCCAATTAAAAATTTGCATGGTCTTCAATTTCAACCTCCATTTCCATATGATCGATATAAAAAGATGGGAAAGTACGTCAGTGTGTGTAAGAGAAAAGCGAAAGAAGATAGAGTGAGATCAATTACTATGTAATATATGAGTTATTCAATATCTTCCTCATATCACTTCTTAATGATATGTAGTATATATGTTATTCAATATCTTAACAATTCCATTTTGTTATTATTCAAGATATTAATCACTAAACATTGTTACTTTATTATTATTTGGATTCATAATGATGTAAATTTCAAAGTATCAAGTTCATCTTAAACATATACATATAGATAAACATTATCATCTAAAAATTTCATGTTCTTTCCCGCAACTGGAACCAGCGTAGATCCATATTAAATTTGGATCTATCATGCATCGAGAGGGATCAAATCCTTGAGGTGGAAAAATTTCCTCAAGTTTTTCACTCTAAAAGGAGGTTTGCACCTTGAGGTATTTGATCCCTCTTAACGCATGATAGATGCATATTTAAGATAGATCTACGTTGGTTTAGTTACAATGATTAGCTATGCATTGAAGTAAAGCTAAAAAAGTGTTTAAAAACAATATTTAAAATGTACGACATTCTATATTAATTGAGAATATATGATGGGATGAAACTAAGAAATTAAAAAAAATAAATTACACACAACATGTTTAATGATGTTAACAAATTTTAGGTTTAACAAAAAAACAATGAAAAAATTGGAAAAAAAGAAAAACACCATTAAAAAATGATTTAAAAAAAATGAAAAACAACATTGGAAAAAAATGTTGATGCTTCATAACTAAGAAGATTAAAATGTCAAAAAGAAACCTCAAGAAAAAAAGGTGCGACCAATTTTTGGAATGGGGGAAAAATAATCAATAAATATAACCTCTAAGAAAACAAAAACTCTACTGGATTCTCATCAAGTTGGTATTAGTGTTGGTAAAATTCATAGAAAGTTTAAAATTACAAATGTGGAAATATATGCAATTTATCCATAAGTCCTTTGATTGTCTACAAAGGAATAATATGAGAAAGAAATGAACTAAGATCCTATAATATTTATTTTGGCAATATTAATTTTGTTCTTTAAGATTAAAATGTTGGAAGAATAGTTTTGAACAAACAAACTAGGATTGATAAAGTCTTTGTAATATTTCAACTTCATTTTGTTAATGAATTCATTATCATTCCCGAGTATTATATTTAAAATTTAAAAGGATGAACAATTTAATATTTTTGATATATTAATTTGATTGTCTTCTTTTATGTTGCAATAGTTGAGCCACCCTTAAGAATATCTAACCCAACCTCTTTTGAATCTATGGTGGTCAATGCAATAGTAGGGACCAATTTCATTTATGGTGCATGTATCAATGTTGCATTTATATTTTCCAAATGTAAAGTAGTCTTATGATCAATTAGATCTTCTAATCATACAAAAAATAACATGAATCTATTTTATTTTTTATTTTTTTCTCTAAGAAAGTTGTGCAGAAAACCCACCAAATACTTCCCCATGATCCATGGATAGTAAGTGGGGTAAGCCATAGCCCCAAGGAGCATGAGAGTCGAACTCGTGACCTCCCCAACTTCGGGAAAGAGCACGCATGTCTAACATCAAGACCAAAATGAATTTATTTATTTATTTTAATAATTTGAAATATTTATTTTACTAATACTATAAATATATTAAAGTTTAAGGATTAGTTAATTTAAATATTTCAACATTATTGCTATGGTAATTATAAAAGAGATTTTTTTTTTATAATCATAAAAGTTTTTTCAAGATACTACAAGAATTACATAAAAATAAAAATTTAATGTTGAGTTGAATTCTACTATAACGATACTACAAGAATTACATAAAAATAAAAATTTAATGTTGAGTTGAATTCTACTATAACTCGCATATGACATGAACTACTAAATATAAATAAAAGGAGTTTATAAATCATAACAATTAAATTGTCAATAATGTTAATATCAAAATGATAGAGGTTATCAAAAGGGTTTGTCTAGTCAATAAAAGTGGAGCATGGTTAAAAGCCACCACCAAAGGTCCCAAAATTAATTTTTTTATTAGCAATGCCTTCTAATTAGTAAAGTGTAACGCCCTTTCCGTTACGACAACTAATAGTGATGCGAAAAAGGTAGGTATTTTTTTTGCGTTAGGAAATTAAAATCGACACAACATAATTAATAGCATCACAAGCGACACATCATCATAGTTTAATAACAACAAAATCAACGCATTAGCATAATTAACAATGACACATCATATATTAATCAATACACAAGAAAATTTACCAAGTTCATATGAAAGCAGCATCATTATCGACCAATCAAAATTTATCAAGGAAACTACCTGCCCAACCTATCCTGCATGGTTAGGACCTCCAGGAGACATAAGAAACCCTCAATCCTAGGATTCATCCGATTGATTTTGAGCAATTAAAGTCTCAGGGATGGTGAATGTTCTGAGGAACAAGGATGTGTCTAATTCCCATTGCCCAACATAAACTGCAATCCAAACTAGATCATCAATCTCATCTAATCATAAATTATTCATGGCGCAACAAAATATTCTACTATACTTATTTTTTAGCAACAAAGAGTGTAAATGAGTAGAAGGATATCTCATAAAGATTAATAAATCAGGAGTGTAATTACAATTTGAATCTCACGTAGCTTAACAATACATCTAATGTTTAAGGAAAATCTTCTAGGAGCATGTAATGAAGAGCTAAAATTTCATAATCATAATGGAAGATCCATAAGAAGACCAATGTTCTTAAGAAATACCTTAATTTAACACCACCTTTACATTATGTATCCAGGTTATGAAACTAAGAACAATCATAGGTTATGAAACTAAGAACAATCATTTAGTTGTTAAAAATAAGTCAACTGCTAGCATGTCCATCCTTAAAGAACTAAGAGGGACAATCCTATCAACTATGAGAAAGGATTCCAAGCTACATTAATATCTAGAGGAAGAATCATTAGACGATCAACCCATAATTGAAACAATGAATTTCATGTTAACTTACACGTCCAGGGATAAGGAATTAAGGGATCGAGTCTTATTAAATAATCATAAAGGGGACTCAAGGTTGACATACAATTCTAATTCAAGAATTTGTGGAAGGCTCAACAATGAAATAAAGTAACCAAAGACAACTAAGAATTTTGGAATAATATAAGGTTAATTATTACACAAACAATTAATTAGTGAAGGGAATACATGACTAGAATTAATTTTACCCTTACACAAATCCAGAATGATATGCAAGAATGTAATTGAGTAAGACAAGATCCCCCACAAGACCCCAACGTTCATTCGGATTCAATTCTCCTAGATTGTTCGAAGATCCTCAGAGAATCATCGAATCAAGAATTCTAGACTAGTAGCGACTAACCAGAGAGATAGATTCAGGTTTAAATTTTTATTTATCCCAATCCACATGGAAATTTAACTCGATACTAGATCAAAATGACTGGTAGAATTTAAACAGAGAAATAGATTCAGATAGTATTTTTGTGCACAAATCATAAGTAATAAATTCATGGCCAGATCTCTACTAGAATGCCACTGATCAAAATGTTCCTGCATATATATATTTTCAATGCTCAGATTCGAATTAAAAGATAGTGGTGACCAAAACGTTCAAGCTTGGAATTTAAAAAAAAAGGGCAGTGATCTGCGCTTCTATATATATATATATATTCAATGCTTCGATTCAAATAAAAATGGGACAGACCAAAACGCTCAAGCTCAGAATTCGAATAATGGCAGTGATCTATGATTCTACATATATATTCAATGCTCAGATTTGAATTAAAAAGATAGCAGTGACCAAAACGTTCAAGCTCGAAATTTCGAAATAAATGACAGTGATCTATGCTTCTCTCTCTATATATATTCAATGCTGTGATCTATGCTTTTCTCTCTCTATATATATTCAATGCTCAGACTCAAATAAAAATGGTAGAGACCAAAACGTTCAGGCTCAGAATTCGATTAATGGCAGTGATTTACACTTCTACATATATATTCAATGCTCAGATTCAAATTAAACAGATAGCAACGACCAAAACGTTCAAGCTCGTAATTTTGAATTAAATGGCAGTGATCTATGCTCAGATTCAATGCTCAGATTCAAAATGCTCAGATTAAATGGCAGTGATCTATATATATATTCAATGCTCAGATTCAAAATAAAAATGGCAGTGACCAAACGTTCAAGTTCGTATTTCGAAATAATGGAAGTGATCTACGCTCCCATATATATATATATATATTCGATTCTCAGATTCAAATAAAAAAAAAAACATGGCAGTGATCAAACGCTCCATCTCAGAATTTGAAATAATGGCAATGATCTACGCTCCCATATATATTCAATGCTCAGATTTGAATAAAAAGAAAATGGCAGTGACCAAACGTTCAAGCTCGGATTTTGAAATCATGGCAACACTCTACGCTCCCATATATATTCAATGCTCAGATTTGAATAAAAATAAAATGGCAGTGACCAAAATGTTTAAGCTTCAAATTTTGAAATAATGGAAAAGATCTACGCTCCCATCTATATATATTCAATTCTCAAACTTGAATAAAAATAAAATGGCAGTGACCAAAACATTCAAGCTCAGATTTTGAAATAATGGCAGTGTTCAAACGTTCCTGTAAACATATATTCAAGCTCAGAATACGAAGTAAAAGTGGCAATGATCAAATGCTCATAAGTGCGCAGTCTATGCTTTAACACGAGCATCTATAAATCAATTTGGAATTTGGGGAATAACACAACTTAACACAAAATTTTGATTTATTTAGTTGAGAAACACCATGACAGTAAAATTATTAGGAATCCGCTTCTAGAATTTATAAAAACTTCAAGGTGCTTGTCTATTCAATCTTAAACCTTTCAAAATAGTTACACAAATGTAAAAACTCGATTATACAATTTGAAATCCCAACGCAATTACAAATTTCAATGGAGAATTTCGGAGTTGTTCTTTTGCAATTTGAAATCCGGCCTCTCCCTTTCTAAGTGTAGAGACTTCACCAGTACCTCCCAGCCAACTGTAGGGGTACTCTTCTTCCCCCTCAGCCCCCGAGCCGCAAAGGGGCCACATACACAACCAAAATAATCTAGCTCCAAGTTTGCTTCGCAAGGTAGAGCCACCACTCTCTCTCAAGCTGGGTATCCCAAATCTCATAAGTAAAACCGGTCAAATTTTTGCATCATAAATTTACCCATAACCAGTGTGTCCCCTTTTTCCTCTTTCCCATTTTCTTTATAGGAGTTTCCTTAATGAAAACTCCCCACTTGCACAATTAATTCACTTTTTTAATTAGATAAATTAGAATTATTTCCCCCTTACACTTGTCACCCCTTCCCCTAGTTGCACAAGTAATTCCACATTTTATTTTAATTAAAGTTAATTTCCCTCACCCATCCTAAAATCTCTCCTTAAATCAATCCTAGTTGTCTCTTTATTCCCCTTATTTTCAATTAATGAATGGTGCCTTAAATCTGATTTGAGTTAAAATAAGAGTCTTCTTCTAGTTAGACTAGTGTTAACTAGACTCTAAATACCTTTATATGCGTACACATTCTTTCATCTTTATTTATTTCTCATTTTAGAACTCCCGCACACATGTGCCTTATCAAATCTTAGATATATTTTAGTCTTTTTAATTCTTAACTTGATTTACTTCATCCCCTTTTTATTTGATTTATAATTTAGTTTTAGTCTTCTTACCCAAACTTAGACTTAGGATTAAATTTTGAATAGGCTTAGACTTTCATTCGGGGATGTAAAATTAATAATTTCAATCCTTAATTAATTAATTAAATCTGCCAATGTTTAAGACTTTACAGGGTTTAATTATTCGCCCAAGGTTTTCTAGGCTAGCTAGATTCATTGACTAAAGTGTTACTTTCACGACATGCCCTTCAAGACTCATTCTATGCTCCAAGGGTGTCACTCGCCTTTGACTAGTTTTGGTAGTTGTCCAACCCTTGGAGTCAACACTCCATTCAGATGACCTTGTGAGAGACTAAGGGATTCTAAGGAATAAGGACCTTGCCTTATTGCACACCCCTTATAAATCTTCGTGAGTGACTGTCTCAGTCTACCCTCGTGACATCGTGAACTTATCAAACTAGGTAATTATTAACCTACAATTCAAGCCACAATGGGAGTGCTAGTAGGCTATGAAATGGACATTTCCAAACCTCTCCCTGAATATCCGGTCTATGTGCATGGCCCCTTTACTCCTTATGTGAGTCGGATTAGCAAGCATTCATCAACCTGCATCCATCAACGAAACACTGTCAATGATCCATATACAAAATCATACTATAATAGACCATATGTCACATATGTATAAATGAAATACTCAAACCAATACAACCCACTCCCTGACTCAATCTGGAGTCCAAGGAGGTCCATTGATGCCCTTAACATCCATAATCTGTCAAGTGTCCTGCACAATTAGGGAAACTTATTATGAGTAACATGTCAGAGATGAGTTTGTAATTTTTGGGCCAGAACTCACTTGGGAGGATTTTGGCAATGCCCTCAAGGAGAAATACTACCAAGTTGGAAACTATGATGACCGATACATGAGATGGAAAAATCTACGTCAGGAGAGAGACCAGATGGTGTTGAAGCACATCAATATCTTCCATACCTTGCGCACAAATTTGGGTATTAAAAATTTCGAGTGCAACATGATCATGAAGTAACAAAATGGAATACATAGATACATCTAAATAGATACGGATTTCCTGAACATCTTCTCACTAGGATTCGCTTACCGATATGTTTTCAAGATCAAGCAAAAGTTCAAGCAAAAGAATTAGCAAGATTTAAACTCTGCAAACCCATCATAGTAGAAGCATGATAAAGGTGGCCCTGACTTCCAAAGTAAAGAATAGAGCAAAGATGGTCAGCCTTAG
This sequence comes from Picea glauca, assembly GCA_000966675.3. Classification (NCBI taxonomy): domain Eukaryota; kingdom Viridiplantae; phylum Streptophyta; class Pinopsida; order Pinales; family Pinaceae; genus Picea; species Picea glauca. The sequence continues at coordinate 84,552 of JZKD02S0063527.1, forward strand.
GACAACCAATCCAAGCCACCAACAAAGAACGGTAACGGGAAGTTCAAGAAGGACACTGGAAAGTGGTGTGAATTCCACACAATCCCTTTGTACAACACTGATGAATGTTTCTCCAAACAATCATTACTGGCTGAGACAAAAGCCTCAGAGTCATATGTCAGCTCAGACTTTGATTTGGAATCGAATAAGGGAAAACAAATCATTAACACAAAACCTAGTATCACAATCGCTACCACAAAAATACAACTAGAGGAGCCTAAAGAAGGGGAGTACCTCTTACACTCATAGATGTTGGTGAAGGGGACCCCCCTCCATTTCATTGTTGGCAATGGTAGACAAAATAACCTAATCTTAACAGAGGAAATCAAGATGTTGAACTTAACAATGATGCCGCATCCTCAACCATACACCATCGGTTGGCTCAACCAAGAAGAGGATATCCACATCAACTAGAAATGACACCTTCACTACGACATCAAAGCCTTAAAAGATGAGGTATTTTGTGATGTTTCCCCCCTTGAAGTTTGTGATGTTCTTTTGGGTCAACCATTTATGTGGAAGCGTCATGTTGTTTATGAATCTAGGCCCCGAAGTGTCATTATTACTTTGGGAGGTCAAGTCTATAGGGTATCATAGGAAGTCCCAAATATTGTGGTCTCTTTGATCTCTATGAAGCAGTGCCAAAAGGTGGTTTCTCAGAATGGAATATTTGTCCTTTTTATGGTTCGGTCAGAAGGTGAACGAAAGGTCACTACAATCGCCAAAACCTTTGCACGAGGTCTCTCTACACAACAATAATAGGTGGACAATATAGTAGAAGAGAACAAATACATCTTTGCCTCACCTATTGGGGTGCCTTTCCATTGTCAGGTAAATCAATCAATTGATTTTACAGTCGATGCTCCTCTACCTAACAACCCTATATACAGATGTTCTATTATGGAGAATGAAGAAATCAAACACTAGATCCAAGAACTAACTATGAAGGGCCACATTAGAACAAGATCCTTACCTTGTAGGATCCCAATTGTTCTGGTATGGAAGAAGGATGACACATGGAGACTTTGTATTGATTACATAGAATCGAGCAAGAATTTATTAATATTAAACAATGTAATTTCTCTTTAAAACGTACAATATATTATTAATATTACTTGGAAAAATATTTCTTTAATAAATTTTTAAAGTAATATGTGAGAAATTATGACTTCTCTATATGAAAAAAAGGCAAAACCTTTCCCACCTAGCCCTGAAATGATTCTAGAGAAACATCTACATCCACCTAGAAGGATTTTTTTTTTAAAGTAAAATTTGACAATCCCCCACATTGAAATGGGTGCAACATAACATAGTTAGAAACCAGGTAATTATTGAGAAGAGGGTGAAAAATAATGAAAGGAAGATTACTTTATAAATAAAAAATGGGAAGACTGATGGTGTAAAATCCACCGACCACCATATCATTTCAATGTGAGGTTTGACTTTATTTAAATTATTTCTCAATAGCGTGCCTTTAATTAATTATTTTTTCCCAAAATTTTTTGATAGGCAAGTTATGGATGCCTTGTGTAGCAAGTTTGTTTTCCCTTTTGGCCTGAACTGAACTTGTGGTGCTTTCCTTCATTGCAGCTTTTTTTATAAAATGTTTTTACTCTTAATATGATCACGAAATATTAAAAAAAAATGGTTAGTAAAGTATAAGATGTTATTATTGCATTGGAAGTAGTGAGGTGTTTTATAGTTTAGTATGGAGGAGATGTTGTCAAGTTAGTGTTATGTTAGATTAGACAATGTTATATTAAACATTAAGAAAAATTAAAGTCGATTTAATTAAAAAAAATAGCAATAATAAAAATAACACACCATTACATATTACACACACACATGCATGTACATATGTACATGACAACATATAAAATATTAAATCCGTGTAGATCCAGAAACCTAGATGAATAAAACATCAAGAGGGATCAAATGTAATAGCCCCTCTGTTACGACATAAATGTAAGTGAGTACAATAGTGGGACATTTTTTTTTAAACATCAAAGAACAAATGTTACTCGACATTAACATACTTCAATATTACAAATTCATTTCTCAATTACATCCTACACCGCAAGTTCATTATATAACATTGTTGCTACTAATAGAATAAATCATAACACCAAGCAATCTAGGATATCTACCCATCCAATCTACTTGAAAGGTTACGACCTCCAAGACACATAATCAACACTCAAGTACAGGATTCATATGATTGATTTTGACCATTTAAGGTCTCAAGACTAGCGACTGTTCTGAGGAACAAGGAATCATCTAATTCCTGTACCCAAACTCAAATCTAGATTAGGATTAAAACAAAGGTAAAGTACTTAATCATAACACAAATTTAATCATTCAATTCCTCAAATACTAGACAAGTTTTCCTTCCCTCAAAGGTTACAATAACAATATTTAACCATCATCTTGATAATATTCCGTCTATCATATAATTATCACTCACCATTAAACAAAAATATCTTCCCTTGAGGAAATACAAGCATCAATCATTATTCAATATTGTAATAGTCCTCCATTGTACAACCAAGTAAGTAGATACTATGAGTTAGCATAATATATATATATATATATATAAAGGAAGAGAAGAGAAAATATCTCAACCACTAAGAGGAAACTGTAAGCTTACTCTGTACCTTCTGAACTAAAAAGAAACTATGATGAAGTAATTATGCAACTATGTGATTGTCTGTTATGAGAATGAGTTAAGATTATGTTTTAAGATCCAAAGTTTCTCTTCTGAGTGTCACAGTGCAAAGTAATTCTAGTGCCAACACCATAGGTGCGCAGACAAACCCCTTGAAAGCCCAAGCTCAGGAGAAACAATACAATGTGTGCACAAAGACCACTCAAGGTGGGCAGAGGCCTTAAACTTATGAAGAATGAAGTTCAGGAGAGACAATGCAAAACTTACATAGAGTAGGCGCAAGAAGTGCGCCTATACTCACATGAGTATAAAATCTCAGAGGGGAGACCAGTGCAAAGAGTGCACAAAGTTGAAACTTCGTTAAGTATTGATAAAGCTTAGAGGTGAGATAGCACAAGGAGTGGGCAGGTGGCTTCTTTTAATTCCCAAGCTTAGGAGGGAAGCACAAAGTGTGTGCCAAGGTTCAAGTATTTTAAGTGAAGAATCTCAGGAGGGATAGCGAGAGTAAGTCCCCAAGAGGAGAAACCTCCTTGTTTTGAGGCAAGTGGACGCGATCTGTTTGGGAGATATCAGAATCCCTCAAAAATGTTGGATGAAGGAAAATGAGCACGACTGTTAAAACACCAAGTCCTTTAGACTTCGTTACTTTGATAGTTTTGAGGTGTTGTTGTAAGTGAGGCAAAGGCCTCGAAGCTCCAAAGTCCCAGTGTGAATCTACACCGTAGATCACTGGGAGAGTGCGAGCCATTGGATTCCAAGTGGTTCAACGATTCGACACTTTGGGAGAAATTGGTTGTTGTTGCGCAGAGTAGAGAATTCCCTAAAGTCTCGAAGTCCGAAGTGTAACGACCCCAAATGTTATGACTCCAAGCGAAGCGAAAGGTGCAATTTTTTTTTTTTTAAGGAAGGAAGGCAACGACATAAACAGTTGAACCACACAACTTGAAGACGAACACACACACACATAGATCAGGTCACAGATAAAAATGACTCAATGCACTGGCACAACGAGCAACTGGGCGAAGCATGCGTAAATCAAGAAGGAAACGACCACCCGCCTGACACCACATGGAAACACCTATAATATAAGGACCATCATCCATAATCCTGGCACAACAACCTTGACGACTAGTACTAGAACCTCTATGGCATGCAAACAAAACACATGAAGGCATACAACCCAAAACACCCATAAAAACTACAACGAACAATTCCCACAACTGGAAGCACAGAATCCGACAAAGTTATCGTTCTCCTCTATTCATTAGGGTGCACAATGATCCCCTCATCAGGGATCATGCCATCGCTAGGTGATAAGCATGACAACAACCATGGCACAACAACATCACTAAACCCTCAACACCAACTAAATTCAACGTGATAGGAGATCAACTTAACCATCCCAACACATGACGACTATCCATAGCACCCAACTGACAAGTCAACAAGATGCGAGGAAACCTGATGAACATAACATTCATACAACACATTAAATTTCTTGTGTAACTAGTTCGAAAGAAACGTACGACACTCTGTACACCTTGAATAATCATTATCCCAACAATTAGCTTCGTGTGACTATTTCCAACTCCAAAATCAGGCGAGCAAATTCCTAAGGAGGAATTCATTATCTTCCAACTGGAACAAATAGGAAGTGTGCCTTTAAAACAAGATGAAACCCCTTTTTTAAAATTGAAAAAATGCTATATTATAAACTGAAACATTAAATAAGATTGTTGTCTACTAGATCAATGTTGTCATCTTATGATGGGCTATCTAACATATCAAAAACAAAATGTTGTACAAACTATAAATGATGTCACCATATATAAACGCTAATTGCGGGTATGTAAATCGTAGTTGAGGATATGACAATAATAATATCGCAAGGGATATATATACAGGGATATACTGCATTCATTTTATTGTTATTATCAGGACCGCTATCATTATATCTATACTGGATATATGGAAATCATTAAATCACTATCATTAAAAATATAGATGGGGATGTAATGCAATCATTAAATTGCCATCAATACATGAATTATTTCATTTTAAGTATAACGTGTTGTCCTTTAAATGTCCTTGCTGAATTAATTGGATATGTTAATGTTGTCTAAAAACATGTTGGAAACGCGGTCTAAATATGCTGAAAATACATGTTGAAATTACTAATACAATTGAGAGGAGGGGGGGGGGTGAATCAATTGTCTTTGAGTTTAAACAATAATAAGTCTATTAAAATATTCTTAATCTTTCTTCAAGTGATCATCAACATTATACAACACATGGACAGTAAAAGTAAAAAGCATCAGTCACACATAAGGTATACACAGAGACAAATTTTCACAAGGAAACCCATAAAGGGAGAAAACCTCTTCTTCTTCGAAATGATAGGCAGTCTCTTAAGTTCTGTACATCATCTTTAATTGAGCACCAACTCGATGTGAGGCTGCTACCTCTGTTTTACAAGCTGCAACTTGTTTGAGAGCACCAACTCTCTGGTTTCTCTAGCACCCACTAGAAGGAAGCACCAACTCCTTGGTTTCTCTAGCACCC
>JZKD02S0063527.1:97507-120498 GCA_000966675.3 Picea glauca
GGGGGGGTTGAATCAGTTGTCTTTGAGCTTAAACAATAATAAGTCTATTAAAATATTCTTAATATTTCTTCAAGTGATCATCAACATTATACAACACATGGACAGTAAAAGTAAAAGGCATCAGTCACACATAAAGTATACACAAAGACAGATTTTCACGAGGAAACCCATAAAGGGAGAGAAAATGTTCTTCTTCGAAGTGATAGGCAGTCTCTTAAGTTTTGTACATCATCTTTAATTGAGCACCAACTCAATGTGAGGCTGTTACCTCTGTTTTACAAGCTACAACTTGTTTGAGAGCACCAACTCTCTGGTTTCTCTAGCACCCACTAGAAGGAAGCACCAACTCCCTGATTTCTCTAGCACCCATTAGAAGGAAGCACCAACTTCCTATATGTTCCAACACTAACTGGATGGAAGCACCAACTTCCAGTTACACATGCTCCAACCTGTATAACAGAGAACACTTGTTCTCCCTTGCACCACCCTGCCACCCTGGTTTCTCTGGCTGCAACGTGATGGAAGCTACAACTTCATGTGTTACCTCTGAGGACAACAGTCCTTCCGAGCACCTCCCAACCTCCCTAGAACATAAATGAACATAAAAAAATTCAACTACACAGATACATCAATTCTTACCAATCTTTCTTTGTTCTGTACATCTGGTCATCTTCTAACTGTTCTGCAATTCATTTATTCCTCTATCTGTTCAGCAGGTCTACTCTGCTTCAACTTACTCTATCATCCTTCTCTGCTTCAACTTATTCTATTATTCTTCTCTACTTCATGTTTTCTTCATCATCTGTTAAACTTTTCTGAGCTTTATCTCACACTGGGCATCTTCTAAATCTCACACTGCGCATGCTATGGTATTCCCTTTCTTACAACTTCATTTATTTTCATACAGAACAACCAACCCTACACAGTCTGTCTCATTTTCTTTTATACACACCACAACGATGGTTCCACTTCACATTCTCTTAGGAAAAAGAAAGACAATTGTCCAAGAAACTGAAACGCCAACTGATTGGCAATCATGAGTTCGTTTCGCTAATAGATTCATAACTAAGGAGTTAACTGTGAGAGAGAACAGTAACCCTTCAATCATATTCCCATTTATCTGCGTCGTTGGATGAACTTTATTGATATTTCCTTTAAATCGAGTTTCGACATTTCGGCAATCCTGTGCTGAGTGTCTCGACACTTCATTTTGCGATCTTCGAAGTTTCGATACAGAACTTTTCTACACTAGCTTCTTCCCCAATATGACTATGGCCATAACCAAGCGCCTATGCAAAAAGCGCTTTCGTGATTTCTCATTTCGTGATTATCGACACTATGCTCCATTCACCCCAAGTCAGCAAAATTTCGATCACTTGCCACATGTCCTATGATTCGATGGTCCAGATGTGATCTTGATTCAATGGCTATGATTGAATCACGATTTCATGATTTTGGCCATCTTGTTGCATTGGGTTCTTTGCCTCTACATGTCGCGATTCGCGAAACTCCGATATGGAGTTAGATCAATGGTCCATATCCGATCTCTATTCAATGACTGAGATTAACTCGCGATTTCGCATATCGCGATATCAAGATTCCTGATGTTAATAATCTTTGACATCTCCAACTCTCGATCTCCGAAACTCTAACATGGACTGGAATCAACGGTCCAGATCAAACCTTGATCTGACGGCTCAGATTACATCGCGATTTCACATATCGCGATATCGGGATTCCTGTTGCATTGTTTCTTTGACATCTCCAACACGCGATCCTCGAAACTCCGAAAGGGAGTCAGATCAACGGTCCACATAACCCCCTGAGATGGAATGTTGTCGGGATTTTGGCGTTTTGTGCGCCCACTTCTCCTTGTTATACTTTAAAAAGGCGTGCATGTTCTCCTTTATCCAACGATGGTCAGGTCTTGCGCTTAGATCTAACATCTGAGATCTGTCCTCCTCTTCAGCGCTCTCTTCTTGTCTACATTCAGATCTGACGACCCTCGTTCTTTCGAGAATTTTGAATGGATCCAATGATTAGAAATGCTTCTCAATCTTTACGGGCCTTCGATCATTCGATCAACCTGAACTTATCTTCTGTTTGCCTGGTTGTGTTGCCTTCGATCATTCGATCTTCCTGAACTTATCTTCTGTTTGCCTGTCTGTTACAAACTTCCTGTACTCATGCCATCAATCCTCTGTACATTCTTCATGTACTTATGCTACTTTCCACCAATGACAAGCATTCGATGTCTGTTAAATATTTTCCATTCGCTGTCTGTTAAATATTTTCCAACAACATAGTCTTTATATATGCTGAAACACAGTCCAAAATGCATTGAAAACACAGTCTATTAAATCGCTATCAAGATAATAAAAAAAATGCAGTAAATTTACCGAGGGATGTAGACATTAAAGTGTGACTCATAGAGTAATTACGTGATAAAGCTGGCTGAAATACACGTCTGAATTCACTGTCTATAATAAATGGAATTAACTCTACCATTAACTCTCTGCCAACATCCATTAAATTAGCTGCCACAAGATATATATTCATTGACATATAAGGTGTGAATATAAAACACATGGAATGAACTCAAATGTTGGGAACCCTGTGGCAATGCAGATGCATCATAAAAACGCCCTCTCTTAGGGAATATATACTGTCATAATGTAGTTAACAATTAACTAAAAATTACTATCAACACACAACCCTTCACTTAAGCACACAATGATAAAAATTCGTTGTGCAAAATCATTAAGTTGGTTGGTCAAAATATTCAATCAGTGTCCAAATTTTTTTGTTACTCCAAATTAATCGATGGCTTCTTTATTCCTTCCATTACTCGCTACCTAAAATCTACAACAAGGGTATCGTTGGACCAAATATAAATGTTGTCTAAGAAATCTCTAACACTTTGTTGTCAAAATAGCATTGATATAATGTTGTCTTAATATATATTAATAATAAGGGATTTCACTGTTGTATCACAGGCATATCGCAAGGAAGTTGTTGGTGAACATCTAGGTGTTACAATGAAATTCACTATCCAAGATGTATCTTCCACAAATTGATTCGCTAATCAATCCAGAATTCCCAAAACATAAGATTTATCTTTAACAATTATTTCGCCCAAAACACATCCTCGAGAGAGAAACTATGTGACTTGTGTTGGGTAATATATATGTGGCTTGTCCAGGATAATATAAAATGAATTGAATTAAAATGTAAGATTATTAAGAAGAGGGTGGAAACAAAAGCTTCTTTTTGTATTTCCCGTGAAGGAACACCAACGATAATAACACAGAACAAAAGAAGACATAATGGTGTTTGGACAAGTTGTAGTAGGGTCTCCAGGATCTTGAAAACCTACTTACTGCAATGGCATGTCTCAGTTACTCACACTTATTGGCAGGAAGGTAGCAGTGATCAACTTGGATCATACAAATGATGCTTTGCCCTATGAATGTGCCATCAACATTGAGGATCTAAACATGCTTGGAGATGTAATGGCTGAACATGGACTTGGCCCTAATGGAGGCTTGGTTATTGCGTGGATTACTTGGAAAAGAACATAGACTGGTTGCAGTCTAAGCTAGAACCACTTGCAAAAGTTCACTACTTTCTTTTTGACCTTCCGAGATAGGTTGATCTCTTCATTCTTCATTCAAATGATGAGTTTAAAATAAGAAAAACGTGGAGCATGACGAATTCGAAGAGAAAAGATAAGTTTCCTTTCACATGATAATAAAATGTTGAATTTAACCTAAGAATAATGCTGAGTTTTATCACAAAAATCGCAGTAAAAAATAGGGAGGAATTGCAGTAAAAAATGTAGAAAAATAAAGGGTAAAATCGCAAGGTAAATTCACCAAGGAAATGTAATAAATTACAGAAGACAGTTCACAGGCCAGATGGATTGAAAAAGCAGAGCAATCTGGCCATCTAATGTAATCATTTGCAAAAAAATCGTGGTTGAATGTATTGAAAACGTAGAGTAGAAATTAGGGGATGCAGAGTTAAAAAAAAAAATTCGCCATCAACCAACAAATTGCAGGGTTAATTAATCGCATCAAGGCACAAGACAACACACTACTTGGAATGACCAATAGGGCTAGACGACTGACAGGAACATCCTTCGCTCATCATCCATGCAAAGAAAAGAAGGGCATTTAGATCCATAGGTTTATTAACACCGAAGTGACGACCGTAGATCAAGCTCTTGGCCGACTGCTCAGGCGTGGACTAATGAGTTAGGGACGAAGGAAAAAATATAAACCACAAATCATCACAAATCAATAAAACCATAGGATGGTCAAGACATCCAGGGAACGAAATCCAAGGGAATCAATCAACAATGATCTTAAGGCTATGGGGAATATCAATCATCAATTATAATGCTAAGTCAATCATTTTCTTTACCCAATTAAACATATAGACTAAGAGTGTAAAGTACACTAATAATCTACCATGAAGAAATAAAGGAAGCGTACCATATCCCAAGTAGCCCGCTCTGAGTTGTTTTCCCACACGCTCCGTATGGATCCCTCTTTCTAACCAATGAAACTTCATCGGTACCTCCCAACCAATGCTAGGGGTACTCTTCTCCCTCCTTATCCCCCCGAGCCGCAAAGGGGCCACACACACTAATCAGAGAATCAACTAGCTCCAAGCTCTCCTCACAAGGATGAGCTACCACTCCTCACCGAGCTGGGTATCCCAACTCCCACAAGCTAAGTCAATCAAGTCTAAAATTCTGCAGCGTAACATTACGCATAACAAAAAAGATCCATCATCATTCTCCTCCCTCCATTATATCGAGTTTCAAAGTCCTTTACTTTCCCAAAATCCCATAATGTTTAATAATTTAATAATTTAATTCATAAAAATCCTCCACGTACATGTGTCACCCATCCCCTTCATTCCTCCATAAATTAATTTCATTAATTAAATAATTACCCCTATTTCCCTCACCCACCTAAAATCATTCCCAGAATCGCTCCTAGGTGTCCCCATATTCCCTTACAAGTTTTAGTGACTTTCCCTCTTACTAATTTACTAGTTGAGTTAATTTAGAAAGTTCTTAAATGCTAGATACCTTACTAAGTTAGACTTTCTGCTTTTCCCCTTGTGTTTCCCCTTTCTTTTTATGTTTCCCTCTTTTTCCTAGTTTCCTAATTCTTTTAGATTTCCCTCTTTCCCTTTTCATTTAAAACTCAAATTGATAGGTGTAGAAAATTAACGTTTTCCCTTTTTCCTTTTTAGTTAATAATATTTTAATTAACAAATGAGACAAAATCATTATTTCCCCTTTTTCCCTTTTAAAATTTTATCCCCCAAAATATTTTTATAAATTAAAAGAATTACTTACCCCCTTCTGGACACATGATTAATAATGATTATCATTTTTATTTATTTATTTTTATTTTTATTTTTACATACATATTTTTCCTTTACCACAAGTTTCACCTAAACCTAGATTTTAATTTTCGAGGTTGGGAGACATTTTATTAGGGAAATTGTTTTAAATTTTTCTTATCACGTTGTTCGTCCTTAGTCCATCTAAGTTTATTCATTTATTATTTAACAACACAATGTGCCCTTTAGAACACACTAGGTGCTCCAAGGGTGCCGGTCGCCTCAATCTATTTTTCTTGCGCGATGTGCCCTTCAGGACACACTCCGTGTTCCAAGGGTGCCACTCACCTCTTGACTGACTTGGTAGACATCAAAAACCCCTAGAGTCAATACTCCGCCAGGTGATATTGTGGGAGACTAAGGGCCTCTAAGGAATAAGGCCCCTTCCTTATTACGCACCCCTTAGAATCATCGTGAGCGACTATCGCAGTCTGCCCTCATGGCATCGTGGGTCTTCTCGAACTAGGTAGTCGTTAACCTACAGTTCGAGCCACGACGAGAGTGCTAGTAGGATGTGGTAGGGCTATTGTCCACACCTCTCCCTCAATGTCTCTGGTAGTTGTGCGTGGCCCCTCTACTCCACATGTGATTCTGGTCGACAAGATATCATTAGCATGCATAATCAATGAATCATGTCAGAACATATCCATAATCATATCATCTAGTCAGATGCTCAAATGTCATACATACAACAATCAAACCCCAATAGTCCACTCCCTAACTTGATCCGGAGTCCAAGGGGTCACATCAATGCCTCTGCATCCTTGGGGTCCAAAATCATACACACTCAGTGAAAACCGAGTCAATAGCACATGTTTATGTCAATGCAACAAAATAACATGTCATCAATTCATTATGCCTCATAATCATAATCAAATGCCCAAAAGTATAATAATCTGGATCACTTGCGAGCAAGTGTCCTCATAGAATAAGTTCGCTCATTGTGCACAATAGCGGGATGTCACATACTCCCCCTCTTGGTATAAAATTCGTCCCAAAGTTTCATAGTATATAAGTGCCAAAATAATGTGTATCACAGTATCATAAGTCATCAAACAAAAATGGAAATTGTTGGCGCATATTATATGCATCCTCCCAGGTCGCCGAGTGCGAACTATAGTTGTCCCACTGGAACTTGTCTTGATCTACTATTCGACGCCTTAGCTGTCGAATGGAATGATCCAGGATGTAGATTGTCTTAGCCATGAGATACCCCTCATCTGATACTTGCAAGGAACTCATGTCAATAACATGTTTAGGATCATTAATATAATGTCTCAAAACAGATACGTGAAAAACATCGTGCATACGCCTCAAGGAATTAGGCAAGGCTAGTCGATAGGTCACGGGCCCCTTCCTCTCCACAATATCGAAACATGAACCTAAGAGAGAGTTTAGCTCCCTTTCCAAACTTGATTGAACTCTTATGCAGTTTTACCTGAAAAAAGACTCGATCACCAACTTCATAACTATGGTCAACACGGTGCGCATCGACATAGCTCTTTTGTCGATCCTGCACTTCTTGATCCCTTGTCTTATTGTTTGCATTGTATCTTCCATTTCTTGGATCGCTTCTGGTCCCACCAGGACCCTATCCTCAAGTCAATCCCAACGCAAAGGCATCCGACATGGTCGCCCAGAAAGAAACTCGAAAGGCGCCATCTTAATGGTGCTTTGGTAATTGTTTTTATAAGTGAATTCCACCAATGGCAAGAATTCTTCCCAATGCTTTTTTTTGTCCATCACATACATGCACAACATGTCCTCCAAGATCTGGTTCATTTTTTTGGTCCACCTATCAGTCTCTGGGTGATATGCAGTACTGAAGTTAAGTTGGGTTCCCAAGGTCTCTTGGAAACTAGTCCAAAATCGTCCAGTAAACACTGATCCTCGATCGAATATAATCCTCTTAGGCACGCCATGCAGCCTCACAATATCACTGATTAAAACTCTATCTATGTCATTGCCTGAGACGTCATACGCACAGGAATAAAATGAGCACTCTTCGTTAGAGTGTAGACTACTACGAAAATTGAGTTGTGCCTGCTTGCCATCAATGGAAATACAACAATAAAATCCATCAAAATAACCTACCATTTCGATTCTGGAATAGTGTGTGGCTGTAGTAATCCTGTTGGATGTCTATGTTCAGCCTTTACCTGCTGACATTCTAGACATCTAGCCACATAGTTGACTATGTCTGCCTTCATTCCTTTCCAGAAGAATAAGGGTTTAAGGTCTTCCCTCATCTTCGTGACTCTCGGGTGAGCGAGGTACACTAATCTATGAGCCTCGTTTAGGATCAAACTCCTCAAATCGTCATTCGGTGGTACATAAATCCAATTTTTAAACCTCAATAATCCATCGTCATCAAATGTAAATCCTTCAATCTTGGTACCATCATCGTGTTTTGTCTGATAAAATCCTCAACCTCTTTGTACCAGTCATCGTCACATTGTAAAGTTATAATATTTTCACATAGATTCATCTAAAAAGGCAACACTGAAAAGAGGCGTGGTCTCCGACTCAATACATCTACCACTCGGTTCAATGTTCCTTTTATGTAAGTAATCTCAAAGTCGTAATCACTAAGATATTTCGACCAATGTCATTGTCGTGCATTCAGGTCGCTTTGCATAAAGATGTGTTGTAGTCCATAGTGGTATGTCTTTAGTTCAAATTTTCGTGCAACAAGGTAGTGTCTCCAAACCTTCAAGGCATATACAATGGCTAACAACTCCAAATCGTGCATCGCGTAGTTCTCCTCATGCCTTCTAAGTTTCCTCGAGATGTATGTGATCACTCATCCGTCTTGCATCAAGACTCTGCCTAAGCCTTCCTTGGATTCGTCAGTGCATACAAAGAAGTCCGCGTTCATGCCAGGCACCTTTAGGATCAGTGTTGTTGTCAACAACTCTTTGAGCCTCCCAAATTCTTTCGCGCATTTCTTGGTCCAAACAAACTTCTTGTTCTTCTTCTGCAATTCTGTGATCGAATTTTCTATCTTCAAAAAATCCCTCGACGAAACGTTGATAGTATCCTGCTAAACCCATGAAGCTACACACTTATGGGACATTCATCAACATAGGCCATTCCATAATAGCCTTGACCTTTGTTGGATCCATGACGATACCTTTGTCGGAGATGACATGCCCTAAGTAATGAATCCTTGCTTGATAAAACAAGCATTTGGACAACTTCCCATATTATTTTTTCTCTCACAGACACTATAGTACAAAGCGCAAGTGCTCGTCATGCTCCTCCGTCGTCCGATAGTAAATCAAAATATATTCAATGAATACTTGGATGAAATTGTCCAAGTACTCGTGGAACACCCCGTTCATCAAACTCATAAATACCCCTGGGGCATTTGTTAGTCCAAACGGTAAAATAGTAAACTCGTAATGACCAAACCTTGTCTTATAAGTGGTCTTAGGGATGTCATCCTCCTTGATCCATAACTCATGATACCCTGATCACAAATCGATCCTTGAAACATCGTATCACCCTTCATCTGATCAAACAGATCATCAATCCTCGGCAAGGGATATTGATTCTTGATCGTTTCCTTGTTCAATTGATGGTAGTCAATGCAGAGTCTCCACGACCCATCCTTCTTTTGTATGAAGATAACAGGCGCACCCCACGATGACACACTTGGTCGTATAAGTCCCCGGTCCATCAACTACTTTAGTTGCATTCTCAACTCCTGTAACTCTAGGGTCGAAATCCGATAAGGAATTCTCACTATTGGTCCAGTCCCCAGTTTTAGGTCTATGGTAAATTCCAATTCCTTCTCCGGTGGCATCCCAGATAACTCCTCTAGAAAGATGTTCTCAAACTCTCTAACCACAAGAAGGTGTTCTAGACCTTCCACTACTCCCTTCTCGTTTAATGCAAGGATCACATAAAGCTTACATCCCTTGCACAAGCTCTTCCGTAACTGCAAGGAAGAGATGAACCTCGGGGAAACTCCTTGGTTCCATCCTACAATCACATGTCTTTGTTCCTCATCATCGACCAAGCTCAATCGTTTCGTCTTACAATTGAATATCGCCTCATATGATTCCAACCAGTCCATGTCGATCACGACGTCATAAGATCCTAAGATCATGACGTACAGGTTGGCCCTAGTGAAAAATTCTCCCAGGTTAAGGGTACAACCCGTAACCTTGCCTCCAACCTTTTGTTTGGCTCCCAAAGCCATTTATACAAATCTAAAATCGTCTTGTTCAGCTTCTCTTACCTTAATCCTTTTTAGCACTACACCAGAAATGAAACTCTCGGTAGCACCGAGATATATCAAAATACTAAGGGTCTAGTTAGTGACAATACTTGACGTCTCGAGCACAATCATCTCATGCTCTACCTGGTAGTTATTCACCACTGCGTGAATCTGTTGGGCCTTGCTCAAATCTCCCACGGTAGTGGGTCCAGCCGATCCAGATGCTTCGACCCCTTCCTTTGAGTAGTAATGTTGGTAATGTGGCTCCCCACAATCCAACACACCTTCTTCGGTCCAGTATTCTTGGTACCCGAAGTAGAAGCAAAATTCTAACAATAAGGCCAAACTTGAACTTCTTGACCTTAAGTTTCTAGGTAATTTGGGGCATATCATACCGAAGCAGCTCCAAAACAGGCCTTGTATTAGGGCATCGTGTGTCTTCCTTGTCGCAAGGCATCGAACTCGTTGAGACGACCCTCAATGAATTCCTCGAAAAGATAGCTTTCCTAGAACCATTCCTCAAACAGTTCCCATGACATGTCGTCGATGACCATGCTCAAATGTGGTAGGAGCATCTTCCGCCATAGAAGATCACTCCCTTTTAGTTGAAATACCACCATGCAGACCTTCATGCTGTAGGTCATAATCGCGAAGTGTGAAGCACAAAGCCTTGCTCTACAACCATGCCTCGACGACACATCTGTCCATGACACTCGTGCACTCGAGAAATCAACTCTCTTGATTTCTTAGTGGATGCTAACGGTACTATCTAGGGCACGTTGTGGACCCTCAGGGGTACATGCGCCCTGGTCTCACTCAATACTGATGGTGAATTAAGGCCCTTTGACATTACCTGGAAGGGCCTTGTCAGACCATCATCATCCCTTACCACAAGTGACTCCATCCCAAGGACTTTCCCTTCCCATTGGGTGTTTGACTTCAAGGGTGTGGTAACTTCTGGAGGCATCTCACCTCCTTCTGTGACACCACCTTACGAACCTCTAAGGTGATCACCACATGGACACGTTAAGGTTTTTAATTAACACAATGGTTAAACTCACAGGTTTACTGCAGTGGAAAGCCTGGTGATCCACAGTCGCAGGGTGGAACCCGCTCTGATACCATATGTAACTATCCCAAATGTTACGACTCCAAGTGAAGCGAAAGGTGCAATTGTTTTTTTTTTTAAAGAAAGAAGGCAACGACATCAACAGTCGAACCACACAACCTGAAGACGAACACACGCACGCAGATCATGCCATAGATAACAATGACTCAATGCACTAGCACAATGAGCAAGTGGGCGAAGCATGCGTAAATCAAGAAGGAAATGACTACCCGCCTGACACCACACGACAATGCCTACAAGCTAAGGACAATCATCCACAATCCTGACACAACGACCTTGACAACTAGTATTAGAACCTCTATGGCGCGTAAACAAAACACATGAAGGTGTACAAACCAAAACACCAATAACAACTACAATGAACAACGCCCACAACAGGAATCATAGACTTCGAAAAAGTTATCGTTCTCCTCTATTCATTAGGGCACGCAATGATCCCCTCATCATGGATCATGTCATCGCCAAGTGATAAGCATGACAACAACCGTGGCACAACAACATCACTAAACCCTCAACACCAACTAAATTCAACGTGCTAGGAGATCAACTTAACCATCCCAACACATGACGATTATCCATAGCACCCAACCGATAAGTTAAGAAGATGCGAGGAAACCTGACGACCATAAGATTCATACAACACATTAAATTCCTTGCGTAACTATTTCTAAAGCAACGCACGACACTCTGCACACCTTGAATAATCGTTATCCCAACAATTATCTTAGTGTGACTATTTCCAACTCCAAAATCAGGAAAGCAAATTCCTGAGGAGGAATTCATTATCTTCCAACTGGAACAAATAGGAAACGTTCCTTTAAAACAAGATAAAACCCCTTTTTTAAAACTGAAAAAATGTTATCTTATAAACTGAAACATTAAATAAGATTGTTGTCTACTAGATCAATGTTATCATCTTATGATGGGCTATCTAACGTATCAAAATCAAAACGTTGTACAACCTATAAATGATGTCACCATATATAAACTCTAACTATGGGTATGTAAATCGCAGTCGAGGATATGGCAGTAATAATATCGTAAGGGATATATATATATATATAGGGATATAATAGATTCATTTTATTGTTATTATTAGGACCACTATCATTATATCAATAATGGGTATATGGAAATCAGTAAATCACTATCATTAAAAATATAGCAAGGGATGTAATGCAATCATTAAATTGCCATCAATACATGCATTATTCTGTTTTAAGTATAGCTTGTTGTCCTTTAAATGTCCTTGCTGAATTAATTGGATACACTAATGTTGTCTAAAAACATGATGGAAACGTGGTCTAAATATGTTGAAAACACAGTCTTTATATACATTGAAACGTAGTCCAAAATGCACTGAAAACACAGTTTATTAAATCGCTATCAAGATAAAAAAAAAGCGCAGTAAAATTTACCGAGGGACGCAAACATTAAAGGTGTGATTCGCAGAGTAATTACATAATAAAGTTGGCTGAAATATACGTATGAATTCACTGTCTATAATAAATGGACTTAACTCTACCATTAACTCTCTGCCAACATCCATTAAATTAGCTGTTGTAGGATATATATTCATTGACATCTAAGGTGTGAATATAAAACGCATGGAATAAACTCAAACGCTGGGAACCTTGTGGCAATGCAGACGCATCATAAAAATTCCCTCACTCAGGGAAGATATATTGTCATAACGCAGTCAACAATTAACTAAAAATTACTGTCAACACACAACCCTTCACTTAAGCACACGATGATAAAAATTCTTTGTGCAAAATCATTGAGTTGGCTGGTCAAAATATTCAATCGATGTCCGAATTTTTCTGTTACTCCAAATTAGTCGTTGGCTTCTTTATTCCTCCCAATAATCGCTACCTAAAATCTATAGCAAGGGTATCGTTGGACCAAATATAAATGTTTTCTAAGCACTCTCTAACTCTTCGCTGTCAAAATAACGTTGATATAATGCTGTCTTAATATATATTAATAATAAGGGATTTCCCTGGTATATCACATGCATATCGCAAGGAAGTTGTTGGTGAATGCGCAAGTGTTACAATGATATTCGTTATCCAAGATTTATCTTCCACAAATTGATTCACTAATCAATCCAGAATGCCCAAAACACAAGATTTATCTTTAACAATTCTTTCGCCCAAAACACATCCTCGAGAGAGCAACTATGTGACTTGTGCTGGGTAATATATATGTGGCTTGTCTAGCATAATATAAAATGAATTGAATTAAAATGTAAGATGATTAAGAAGAGGGCAGAAACAAAAGATTCTTTTTTTATTTCTCGTGAAGGAACATGAGAGATAATAACACAGAACAAAAGAATAGAATGGTGTTTGGACAAGTTGTAGTAGGGCCTCTAGGATCTAGAAGAATTACTTACTACAATGGCATGTCTCAGTTACTCACACTTATTGGAAGGAAGGTAGTAGTGATCAACTTGGATCCTGCAAATGATGCTTTTCCCTATGAATGTGTCATCAACATTGAGGATCTAAACAAGCTCGAAGATGTAATGGTTGAACATGGTATTGGCCCCAATGGAGGCCTGGTTATTGCGTGGATTACCTAGAAAAGAACATAGACTGGTTGCAGTCTAAGATAGAACCTCTTGCAAAAGATCACTACTTTCTTTTTGACCTTCTGGGACAGGTTGAGCTATTTACTCTTCATTCAAATGCTGAGTTTAAAATAATAAAAACGCGGAGCATGCCGAATTCGAAGAGAAGAGATAAGTTTTCTTTCACACGATAATAAAATGCTCAATTTAACCTAAGAAGAACACTATTTTTTATCAAGAAAATCACAGTACAAAAATAGGGAGAAATTGTAGTAAAAAATGTGGAAATAAAGGGTAAACTCGCAAGGTAAATTCGCCAAGGAAATGTAATAAATTGTAGAGGACAGTTCGCAGGCCAAATGGATTGAAAACACAGAGAAATATCGCCATCTAATGTAATCATTTGCAGAAAAATTGTGGTTGAATGTATTGAAAACACAGAGTAGAAATTAGGGGACGCGGAGTTAAAAAAAAAAACTTCGCCATCAACCAACAAATTGCAGGGTTGATTGATCGCATCAAGGAGAAAGACAACACATTACTTGGAAAAACCAACAGAGCTAGATGACTGGCAGGAACATCCTTCGCTCATCATCCATGCACAGAAAATAAGGGCATTTAGATCCATAGGTCTATTAACACCGAAGTGACGACCGTAGATTACGCTCCTGGCCGACTACTCAGGCGTGTACTGATGAGTTAGGGACAAAGGAAAAAATATAAACCGAAAATCATCACAAATCAATAAAACCATAGGACGGTCAAGACATGCAGGGATCAAAATCCAAGGGAATCAATCAACAATGAGCTTAAGGCTATGGGGAAAATCAGTCATCAATTATAATGCTAAGTCAATTGTTTTATTAACCCAATTAAACATACAGACTAAGAGCATAAAGTACACCAATAATCTACCATGCAGAAATAAAGAAAGCATATTGTATCCCAAGTAGCCCGCTCTGAGTTGTTGTCCCACACGCTCCGTGCAGCTCCCGCTTGCCGACCAATGAGACTTCACCGGTACCTCCCAGCCAACGCCAGGGGTACTCTTCTTCCCCCTTAGCCCCACGAGATGAAAATGGTCCACACACACTAATTAGAGAATCAACTAGCTCCCAGCTTGCCTCGCAAGGCCAAGCTACCACTCCTCACTGAGCTGGGTATCCCAACTCCCACAAGCTAAGTCAATCAAGTCTAAAATTATGTAGTGTAACATTACACATGAATAAGAAAATCCATCATCCTTCTCCTCCCTCCATTATATAGAGTTTCGAAGTCCTTTACTTTCCCAAAATCCCATTTAATTTAATGTTTAATAATTTAATTCATAAAAATCCTCCCTGTACATGTGTCACCCATCCCCTTCATTCCTCCATAAATTAATTTCATTAATTAAATAATTACCCTTATTTCCCTCACCCACCTAAAATCATTCCTAGAATCGCTCCTAGGTGTCCCCATATTCCCTTACAAGTTTTAATGACTTCCCCCCTTACTAATTTACTAGTTGAGTTAATTTAGAAAGTTATTAAATACTAGATACCTTACTAAGTTAGACTTTCTACTTTTTCCCTTGTGTTTCCACTTTCTTTTTATGTTTCCCTCTTTTTTCCTAGTTTCCTAATTCTTTTAGATTTCCCTCTTTCCCTTTTCATTTAAAACTCAAATTGGCAGGTGTAGAAAATTAACTTTTTCCCTTTTTCCTTTTTAGTTAATAAATTTTTAATTAACATATGAGACAAAATCATTATTTCCCCCTTTTCCCTTTTTAAATTTTATCCCCCAAAAGATTTTTATAAATTAAAAAAATTACTTACCCCCTTCTGGACACATGATTAATAATGATTATAATTTTTATTTATTTATTTTTATTTTTATTTTTACATACACATTTTTCCTTTACCGCAAGTTTCACCTAGGCCTAGATTTTAATTTTCGAGGCTGGGAAACATTTTATTAGGAAAATTGTTTTAAAATTTTCTTATCACATTATTCATCCTAAGGCCATCTAGGTTTATTCATTTATTATTTAACAACGCGACGTGCCCTTCAGGATGCACTAGGTGCTCCAAGGGTGCCACTCACCTCAATCTGTTTTTCTTGCGTGACATGCCCTTCAGGATGCACTCTGTGCTCCAACGGTGCCACTCGCCTCTTGACTGACTTGGTATACATAAAAAACCCCTAGAGTCAATACTTCGCCAGGTGATCTTGTGGGAGACTAAGGGCCTCTAAGGAATAAGGCCCTTGCTTTATTGCCCTCCCTTTAGAATCATCATGAGTGATTGTCATTGTCTGCCCTCACAACATCATGGGTCTTCTCAAACTAGGTAGTCGTTAACCTACAGTTTGAGCCACACCAGGAGTGCTATTAGGTTATGGCAGGGTTGCTATCCACACCTCTCCCTCAATGTCTCTGGTATTCATGTGTGGCCCCTCTACTCCACATGTGAGTCTGGTTGGCAAGCTATCGTCAACCTACATCATCAAGAAATCATGTCAGAACATATCCATAATCATGTCATCTAATCAGATGCTCAAATTTCATATATACAACAATCAAACCCCAATAGTCCACTCCCTGACTTGATCTGGAGTCCAAGTGGTCGCATCGATGCCTCTGTATCCTCGAGCTCCAAAATCCTGCATACTCAGGGAAAACCGAGTCAATATCATCTGTCTATGTCAATGCAACAAAATAACATGTCATCATTTCATAACACCTCATAATCATAATCAAATGCCCAAAAGTATAATAATCTGGATCACTTGTGATCAAGTGTCCTCAAAGAATAAGTTCGCTCAGTGTGCGCAAGAGCGAGATGTTACACGGAGTAAATCCTGACCGTCAGTTGTTTGGTACATGTGTCCGTAGATTTCCGAGCATTCATAATTCAACTATTTGGAAGGTTGTGGGTGAAATTTTCTTGGGTGCGGAAAGTCTCGAAGTCTCGAACACGAAGCCTATCCTAACCATTCATTGACAGGTAAACGTGGACCATAGATATCCTCCCTTCGCCAATTCAACGTTTGACAGTTCGAGGGTTTGGATGTGATTAAGAGCAAGGAACTTTGAATCCCAGAGTTCCGTATTTTATCACTACCGTCGGCTGTAGGAGGAGTGTGGACTGTTGATCCCTAAACTCTTCAGGAGTTCAACAATCTCGGTGTATTCGTTCAAGTTTGAAAGGTAGGGAGAAAATCCGAAGCCTAGAGTTCTGGAGTGGATCTCCACCGTAGATTCTCGTGTGAGGAGGAATCTTGTTAGACATCTGATTAAAGTCAAAACCAATGATGAAGGAAGGTGGAAGGTAGGGTCGAACCCACATATGCTGGTCAACCTTGAATTAAGACCCAGTTCGACCGGTAACACTATGGGTGAAAGGGAGCATTGGAGTTAAAGAAACCTTCAGAGTGTCGAAGTCTTGTAGCTCCGAATAGTGCCTTTTTGGGTCAACGCTAGGTTATATCCCGTGGTCACATGCATAACTGTCAAGGTAAAAGGTCTAATGCGTACATTTAAAATGCAAGTCAAACTTCGGAAAAGAAAAATAAAATGACGAACCAACAAGTTCTAAATTCTTAGATTCACATCTTGGCAGTGCCCCTATGATTTTTTCCAAAAATTTGGATTTATAAAAATAAACAGAGATTCCACACTATTAATAAATTTGGATTTATCAACAAATTCAACAGATAATCCACGATGTAATTCGAATTTAAACAAAATTCAATGAGGATCCACCATACAACACAAAAAATTTATCATAAGATTTAACACGGAATCCATGATACAAAATTTCGGATCTAGAATATAATTCGACAGAGATCCCACCATATGAATTGTTTTAGGATTTAAATGAAATTCAACAGAGAACTCACGATGCAAATTTAGGAATTAATTCCTTAATTTACCAGCGAACAATACATTATTAAATTTCTTTAAAAATAATCTCAACTAAAATCTCTGACCATAAGAAGTTCAAATTTGGAATAAAATACATTTTTTAAAACATAAAACATAAACCATACACAATATCATTTCGAGTTTTAAAAGAGGATCAAGCCACCTGAATTTAGAGTTCAGAAACACTCGAAATTACAACGAAATTTTGAAATTTGTAAGCATCGTAACTATTATTCGTTTGATAGCAATTGTACGAATTTGGCATTAATACTTTCTATTGATTCTATAGTGGACATACCAAATCTAACAGACTAATATATTCTTACTACAAATAAATGCAGAATATAAAAATACTGGGACCAATGAAGGTTGTGTAATGAACATGCCCTTCAAAGTCTTGTGCTCCTTTCTTACTTTCGCTTGCTAATCACAAAGAATTCATCGGTACCACCCAACCAATTCTAGGGGTACCTCCCAACCAATGCCTTGACAGAATTTTGGGCCATCATTTTTCCCTCCGTTTTAGCCATTTCTTGACAGAGATTTGGGTAGCCAGGAGTGTCCTCTCATTGTTTGCCTTGACAGAATTTCGGGCCAACATTGCGCCCTCCATTTTAATCATTTCATGACCAATATTTGGGTCGCCAGGAGCGCCCTCTCACTGTTCTCTTTGACAGAATTTCGGGCCAAAATTTCTCCCTCCCTTTTTCTCTTTTCAAGACAGATATTTGGGTTGCCTTGAGCGCCCTCTCCTTGCACACTTCCTGGCAGTAATCGGGCTTGTAATGAACCCTTCCTATCGCTCATTCTAAACAAAATTTGGGTATGCTAAGGGCACCTTCCTCTTTTACTGGTATGAGAAACCTGCCCAGTGACCGTCATGGGCAGGTGTACTTCATTTTCCAAAATCTTGAGAACTGTCCACATTTCCTTCAACTCTGATCCATAATGATTGCACTAACACCCTGCCCTTATCCTGCACACGCATGATGTTTTTAGTAAGGATGTTACAACCCACAACGTGCAAAAAATGATGTAATCTTGTAATGTGTATTGATAATAATTATATATTTGAATGGAAATGTTATTAAACGGAAATTAATGTTATATATTTTCAAATTAATTATTTAGTTATGAATTTAAATTATCACTATTTATTGAATAATTCGTGGAATCGATAGAATATGAATATCGAAATCTCTTACAAGTAAGAACTAAACTTTCCTCTTATTTCCACCTTTTTTTCATTAGGTGAATTTACTTATGGATGTTCCACATTGTTGGACAGTATGGAAAGGTTTTGAACCTGTACACCTAGTTCATATTCAGGACAATGAGTCAAGTTGAGCTTTCTATTGATTCATGTATTAAGTACTAAATGGTACCCTTCGATTGCCTCTACTCAATCTCCATGTTAGATTACCATTTTTCTTTTTTGTGAATTTCCACCAGGAATAAATACTAATTTTCATTATGTGGAATTCCTCAAGTATTGATAATAATAATAATTATATAATTGTATATTTGGATATTTAATTAGCTTACCTTTACTCCATGGGAATAAAATTGATAATTACTTTTGTGCCATGGAATTAAATTTGATGATTACTTTTGGGCCATGAAAATAAACTTGATAATCACTCTTGCGTCGTGAATCAAATGTTGATGTGTGATTGGTTAGGAGTTTTCTTACTCTTGCGTCATGAATAAGTTGCTAATTAATATTGCGTCATGAATTATTGTTGGTGTGTGATTAGTTAGGAGTTTGCTTACTGATGCACCATGAGAATGAATTTGATGATAACCCTTGTGTCATGAAAATAATGTTGATATATGACCATTTTATTAACTATATTTCTCTTGCACCATTAATTACGTTGAAGTATGATTTCTATAGAAATTAGTTTACTCTTGCACCATTAAATACAATTGATTTGTGATTGTTTAGTAGATATAATTCTCTCGCGCCATGTGAAAATGTTGATGTATGAATGATAATTTAGACTTGAGTTACGAGTTGTGATTGATTAAGAGATACATATACCTCCTTGTTCCTCAGAACAGTCGCCAGCCCTGATACCTTAAGTCGTCTAAATCAATCGGATGAATCCCAAGCTTGAGCGTTGTTTATGAGTCCTAGAGGTCCTAACCATGCTGGATAGGTTTCCACAATATGGTTTATTATTATTTATATTTGCGTCGGTTGATTGTGATGTGTAAACTGCATCGCTATTTATGTTTATCTGTTGATCATGTGTCGTTGTTATTTATGTTAATGCGTTGACCTTGTGTCATTATTTATTTCGGTGACGTGTCGCTTGTAATTCTTTTAATTATGATGTCGTGTTGATTATGCGTTGCTATGAATTATGCATTGACGTTAATTTCCTAATGCTTTAAAAAATAATTACCTATTGTACTTCGTTTGTCGTTGTAACGACGAGGTCGTTACAATATAATGATTAACTTTTCATTATTAAGTTGAATTGAAATTATTTTCTCTTTGGCGTGTTGTTGAATATTTTTCTATGAAAAACAGTTAAATTTATGTATGTAAAACTTGGACTGAAGAAACAACTATGTTCAAATAATATCTACCTACTCTATTCTACTTGAAGGAAAGAGACACTTTTAAAGTGTAAGTAAATTTCCTATAAAGCCATTCAAGCATCCAAGTGATATGTGGAATGACTTCAAAAGTGTTTTATTATGAAAAACTTTGATTGATGTAACGTCCCCTTAATCTGAAGAAAAACTGAGTGAGTATTTGACAAGGAAAAATCACATTTGATTGTAAATATCAAAGAGTAACTCAATCTTTACGTAACATTTTCAAAACTCGTAAAGTATGAAATAAGAAATGCGTCATCTATGCAAATTTGTAAGAACCCTCCAATTATCTAACAACGAGAAGTTTAAGTATACAACGTATGTAAAGTATAAATTATTAAAACTCAATTTACATATACATTATTATTACAATCATAATCATTTATATAATCCATTACTATAATCACTATATTCAAGTGATTTCTAATTATAACCCTTGAATACAATTATTTAACTCAATATTTATAAAAGAAACTTTACCATAATCATTACACATTAATATAATTCATTATCATAAATACTAACATCAAGTGTTTACTAATTTATAAGCTAATATAATTTGTTAAAACAAACTTTTACATACAAATCTTTAATATATTCAACCATCGTTAATATAATTCCATTTTTATAAACACTATCATTACCTCTTATTCCTTAAATATGAGTAATACCTATAATTTATGAGTAATATGAGTAACGACCGAGGTAACAAATTTTTAAGGGAACGAAGAATAAAAGAATAATTTATGTCAAAAAAAATCAAGAATCGGGTGAGCCCTTCAGTCTGATACATCTGATAGTACAAAACTCATAACCCTTTTTATAAAAATTAACCAATCAATTGTAACAAAAACACAACAATCGGATTTCCCTTCATTATATAGATGTTTTATTTATAATATAAACATTCAAGCTAAGTTATGATGTGTAGACCAGAAACAAAATTAATCACCATACAATCAATTATGCATCGATACAAATTTGGCTTTATAAGAAGAACAATATTAAATTAACTTTTATATTATAACTTTCAGACTACGCACCATTCAGAAACACAAGTTTCAACAACTGCAAAGTAAGGAATTAATAAGCACAAAGTGTTATACCAAATCCTTTGCCTCATATGCAGAATTTCCATCATTCGATTACGTGATTAATCATTCAATCAGTCTAATGATAACCAGTAAATTAAATTGGAATGAATAAATGTAAATACCATAGCCAGAGAAAGTTTCATATCTGAAGATGTAGAAATTGTTCTTCCAAATGTGGTTGTGCTGCGTCTTCCTTGTATTCTTCCGCTAATCCAAGAACTTTACTGGTACCTCCCAGCCAACGCTAGGGGTAATATTTTTCCCCCTTATCCCCCCAAGTTGCAAAGGGGCCACACAAAAGAAACCAAAAACAATAGCTCCAAGCTTGCTTTGCAAGGTAGAGCTTCCACTCTTTCTTCAAGCTTGGTATCCCAACTCTCACAAGTAAAACACAGTCCCCAATAATCTTGGCAGCATAACCTTACCAAGAATAAGTGAGCCCATTTTTCTTCTTCACCATTTGTTTTATAGAAATTTCCTCACTGACACATGTCCTCATGCACAAATAATTAACTTTTTAGATTAAATTAATTATGATTATTCATCCACACACTTGTCACACTCTCCCCAAGTTTCACAAGTAATTACCATTTTTATTTTATTTAAAAGCCAATTTCCTCACATTCCCCAATGCATTCCTATTTTTTCTCTTAGTTGTCCCTTTGTTTCCCAAATTCTCATTTAATGAGTGTCTCCTAACTAGATCTTAGTTAGAATTGGAATATGAGTCTTCTTCTCTGGATTGTTGCTTGATTGGTTTTATTTTTGAAAACTGGAAAACAATGTAAGCCAGTATTGAGGAATACTGGAACATGTCTTCTGTGGCGAAATTTGAGAATCGCTCATGAATGTTGTCTGCTAGGAAGGCGCTGTAGTCGAACTGAGTGGTGAGTTTCTCATCTGTGGAGAAGATGGACATAAAACCCAATATGGGTTCATCCACCCACTGATCCGAAAAATACCCAAGGAGGGCGCAGAGCAACGAGATGACCTGGTTTCCCTTCACTGAGAACAGGGATGAAGGATACAGGGGATTTGTAGTGGGGAGATGAGCGGTCTGTGGGAGAAAAAGCTCGAAAATCTAAGCTCTTTGGGGGAAAGATAATTTCTGATACAGTTCTATGATAATTTCAAGATTGAACGGTGAGATGGATTCAGCTCTGGATATCTGCATCATCTGGTCAATGGTTTCAGGTGTAATGAGGAAAAGAATTTTTCCTGATGAAGAAACTACGGCTCTCTGGTCGGGAAGGTAATGAGCTTGGCATTTGAGGGCGAATTCGGGGAAATGGTGAACCTTGGGAAAAATATACAGGGGAAGGTTTGACTCCCAGAGCCCAATTTCATCGCTCTGGTCAAGGAAAACCTCTTTGAGCCATGACTGCAAGTCTGTGAAGTCGAACTCGCATCTGGTGTCTGCGATTAAATGGTCTTTGTCGGCCAGATGGATCTTGTTGAGGTCGACAGGGGGCGGGAGGAAAGGATTTTCCTCAGCTTTTGTTCTCTTTGATTTTGGCCCCATCGCTGTAAAAGTACCTACAAATCAAATAATCATTAGTGGGGATGATGGTGGCTTTGGACAGTTGACTGTAACAGAGAGGAAAACGGGGAAAAAATTCTCTGGTGCGACGACAGGGTAAATGACGAGGGAATGGAGGGTGAAGGTAGTTTTGAGCAAACGGATACGCGTTGGGCGAGGTAGACAGGTCAGCAGGTTAATGGATAGGTTAGCCAATAATAAATGGCCAACTGGTTGTTTAGAGTGTGAGATGGCAGGTGACAATGACTGAAGAATACGGCTGGGTGACGTGGCGGGAGTTGATTGGGGAGTAACCATGGTGAGAGGACTTGTAACGGGTGAAAAAGGGGAATGGACCGACAGAGTAATGAGACATGACCTCCAGGGGAAAAATGTGGATAATGACGTCATGTGGTGACAAGGTATGTCAGACCTTGGGAGGTGGTGGGAGTTTGACCCAATATATTCCTACCACGTAGACGAAAAGGGGCCCACCAGAAAACATTGCATT
>JZKD02S0063527.1:120548-152680 GCA_000966675.3 Picea glauca
AAAATGTGGATAATGACGTCATGTGGTGACAAGGTATGTCAGACCTTGGGAGGTGGTGGGAGTTTGACCCAATATATTCCTACCACGTAGATGAAAAGGGGCCCACCAGAAAACATTGCATTTCGGACCCCCCCCCCCCCCCGTTAAAGACAGATCGGTCGGGGGGGGTCCGAAAAACACCATGAACCGTTGATTTGTGCCCTTTCTTCTTAACCGTAGATCTGTGCGCGATGTTTAGACTTCATTCCGGGCCCCCCCCCCCCCACCATTAACAACAGAACGATCGGGGGGGTCCGGAATCCAATCTAGGTCGTGGATCTAGGCGTTGACTCCTTAGCCGTTTAGATGTGTGTCTTTGCTATCTCCGATTCCGGACCCCCCTCCCCCCCCCCACCATTAAAGGTAGAACGGTCCGGGGGTTCGAAAAGACTTGTCAACCATAGATTTGGGCGCCCGCTCTCCAGTCGTTCATCTATGCGTTGTGCTTAACAGTGAGCACAAAGGCATATGAGCTCCGGAAAACTTAGGATAAGTGCATATTGTGGGTTTTCCCAAGCTTTTCCATGTTTTTATTACCAAGGGGTTAGACATCAAACCTTTTTAAACCTCAAAGATATGGTTCAACATTGATCATCATGCTTGTTTTATTGAGATAAAGCAAACTACCTTATGCTCTAACCTAATTACCTATGACAATTAGTCCAGATTAAACTGTTGGACTAAGAAATTACTCTATCATGGGGTTATCTGACCAAGATTAGGCAGTTTGGTCAGATTTATTCACTAACTAACCTGAATCACTTGGCTAAGATTAAATAGTTTAGCCAAGCTTATTCACTACCCCTATCAACATCAATTTAAAAGAACTAACTAACCTATCACTAACTAACCAAATGGCTAACCTATTATTGGCTAACCTATCACTAACTAACTAACCTATCACTAACTAACCTGAATCACTGTTATTGCATGGGGCTCTATTGAATTTCTTTTATGCCCTCTTTTATTCTTTTCTTTTTCTTTTTCTTTTCTTTTCTCAAATTATTTGCAGAATGGACAATCATTTGACAAACAAAAACACTTAAAGAGATAACATTTCAGTCACCAGTTGATATTATAAATTATAGGGTTATAACAACGGCTCCACCTGGGGATGGTACTCTCCTTGTGAAGTGCCAAGAATCCTGATTCCTGATGTTCTGCAAAACTTTCTCCATAGTTGACTTTGTTGCTTGATTGGTTTTATTTTTGATAACTGGAAAACAATGTTCAGTGGCTTAGGGCCTTCTCTACGAGCTTCAACCATCTGATCAACTTTATTTCACTCAAAAACTTGCAAACAAAATGAAAAACGGTTTGTACAATGGAAAAGTGTGACTGCAGGTCCCTACTAAGGAGGTGAATAGTGCTTCAGCATTCTGCCATTTATAGGTCCTCCTGGCAGATTTGTCCCATCACTGTTATTGAGAAAGAAGGCATTATTTCCTCTTAATGCTTGAATCATGTAAGGTCCCTTCCATAGACTATCGAATTTTCCATGCTTCCCTTTATCCTCATTTCAGGCATCCCATCTCAGTACTAAGTCACCTAGTTCAAAGTCATCTTCTTTAGTTCTTTTGTCAAAGATCTTCTTAATGCTTTCTTGGACAACCTGAGTTTTGTTGTATACTTCTTCTCTGGATTGTTGCAAGTGGACCATTTGGTTTATCCTTCTTTGGGAGTCGTTTGACTCGACTTGCATCTCTTGCAACAATTTCATGATAGGAACTCCTAAGGAAGTGGGAAAAACTACTTCAGTGCCATAGATCAGCTGATATGGTGACATACCAATTGACCTCTTGGTGGTTAGTTTGTCGGCCCATAGTGCGAAAACCAACTTGTTATGCCATGATTTTTTTTTCTTGCAAAGTCTTCTTAATAATGTTCACCAGGGTCTTATTGGATGACTCCGCCAGCCCATTTCCCTGAGGGTAATAAGCTGTGGAATGACCCAAACCAATATGATACTGGTTTAAAAAGTCTATGAGCTTCTTAGATTGGAAAGCAGCTGCATTGTCAGTTATAATCTTTTTAGGACATCCAAAACGAGACAAGATATTATTTTCAAGAAATTTAATAATGACAGAATCATTAGCTTGCCTGCTTGGTACAACTTCGATCCATTTTGTGAAGGAGTCTATGGCAGTAAGAATCCACCTGTGTTGGCTGGAAGAGGAAGGATGTATTTCTCCGATAAAGTCTAATCCCCATTGCTGGAAAGGAGCTTCAACAGAGATTGGTTTCAGGGGCAAAGGAAGAAGCTTCTTTTTGCCCTCGAAAACTTAACATTTATGACACAATGTCACTTTCTGATGCACATCAGTGAACAACGTAGGCCAATAGAACCCAACTCTGAGAATTTTTTTAGTTGTGGTCTTCCAGCTCAGATGACCACCATAGTCTCTTGCATGAAAAACCTGCAATACTTTGTCAACTTCATCTTTTAACAGACAATTCAACAAAATACCTCCACGATCCTTCATATATAGATTGCCTTCTAGAATGCAAAATTTTAATGCTTTCAATTTCAAAAACCTAGCTTTAGTTTTGGTCAAACTAGGGGGAGATTGTAAGTTATGAAAAACAAATATCAGGTCTGCGTACCATGGAGAGTTTAGAAATACCTCTTTCACGCTTGGAATCGCCTTCTCTCCCTGTTCATCTACTGCAGCTAATAAATTAATATCAAGAGCATGGAAATTGGATTCAGTCATTAACTTTGCTAGACCTTGACCTTTAATCAGTTTAGTAGGCTTAATCTCTATGTCATACTCCAGAATGATAGCAATCCATTTTCCTCTTCGGCCATCTGGATTGTCCTGAGTTAAAATGTCCTTTACTACCGTGTTTAGAACATATGTTATGGTGTGAGAATGGAGAATATATACTCTAAAATCCTTTATGGCTTTTACCAGGGCAAAAGCTTGTTTCTCCATTATTTTATAATTCAAATCAGTATCTCTTAATGCTTTACTGAAAAAGGCTATGGGCTATTCATACCCTTTGTTGTTTTTCTGTAGTAATACTGCTACAATGGTATGTTTCGAAGCGAAAGAAAAAAGGTAAAAATCTTTGGTGAAATCAGGACTGATCAAGACTGGAGCCTGTGTGAGTGCATGTTTAACTTGTTCAAAAGACTATTTAGATTCAGTGTCCCATTTTATTTTTGTGTCCTTTTTTAACATGTTTGTGATGTTCCTGAGAAGCTCGGCTAGGTTAGGTATGAATCTTCTCAGAAAATTTATTTTTCCAATGATAGACAGTAACTCCTTGATATTCCTTAAGTATTCTAATTTCTGAATGGCTTCTATTCTACTGGGATATATCTTAATTTCGTCCTTAGAGATTATGTGCCCCAACAGTTTACCTTCCTCTAATCCAAAAAGGATTTTCTTAGGATTCAGAGAAATCCCAAATTTTCTGCATTTCTCAAATACTCGTCTGAGATGTCTTAAATGCTCGTCATCGGATTGGGAAAACACAGTTACGTCATCCAGATAAATGACAATAAATTTGCCAATTTCTTCCACAAAAGCGATGTCCATCACTCTTTAGAAAGTGTCCCTAGTGTTCATCAACCCGAAAGGCATTTCATGTACATGAAAGTGCCCCAAGGTGTTGTGAAGGTTGTTTTCTCTTGGTCATCTGGGTGAACACGACCCTGGTTATAGCCTGAGAAACCATCCAGTAAGGAGATTTGGCTGGATCCAACTACCTTTTGTAAGATGTGGTCCATTTTCGGCAATGGGTAGTTGTCCTTTAGAGAAACTTTGTTCAGGTTTCGGAAGTCAATGAATATCCTGGTTTCCCTAGACTTCTTTCGGGTTGGGACCAGATTTGAAACCCATTTTGAAAATCATAAGGGAACTATGATTTTAGCATCATGCATCTTTTTAATTTATTTTTCTATCAGGGGAGGTAACTTGTGATTGATTCTCCTAAGATTTTGTTTGAAAGGTTTTTGATCTTCTTTTATCGGGATCCTATGTTGTATGATGCTTGTGTCATAAGATTTTAAATCTTCGTAACGCCAGGCAAACACGTCCACATATTCCTTGAAACGTTCAATGTATTTGAGTTTCTGCTCAAGAGGTAAGGATTTAGAAAGTTTTACTATTCTGGGCTTCTCTTCTGTCCCTATGTTAATGTCTTCAACCTCTTTACCACTGGCTTCAATTTTTGGTTTTTTAGCTACATCATTAAAATCAAAAAGGCCTTCTAAAGGAACTAAACCTCTAGGTAAAACATTACTTTTTAAGTGCAAAACATCAGATTCTATCTCATCTTCACCTAACTCTCCTGAATCTATCTTATTTACACTATCATTTCCAAAATCATATTTATTTACATTTTCATCCTCGTTTTTTAAGTCTATGTTTGTACACTCGAAATCATTTTTGCATTGTAGAAAATCTTCAATTTGGTCATCGTTCCCAAATACCTCCCAGTATCTGATGTTTTCTGGAATAGTTGGTCTGCACTTCACCTCCATCGTGTATGGGTGAGTGGAACGAAAAGGTATCTTGCATGTAGCTGTTGACGTAGCTAAACCATCTGCTAAAATATTTTGTCCCCTGGGCATAACCTGTAAATAAACTTCTGTGAAACATTTAAGGGCATCCAAAACAAAATTCCTATAAGCTCTGAGATGGGGATGTTTTGCTGCATACTCACCTTTGATTTGTTTGATAATTAATTCAGAATCACCTCTTACCATGATTTGTTTAGCACCAACTTTATTTAGAAGTTTCAGACCGAGCATCAAAGCTTCGTACTCGACAATGTTGTTAGTGCATTGAAAATTTAATTTGTAAGAATGGTTTTCCGAATACCTGGATTTGTGATTGTGAAACCAAACTCCTTCTCCAGCTCCTTCTTTTCTTACAGCTCCATCGAATTCCATGCTCCAGAAATCTGCTGGCAATTCTTCACTTATCACGTTTTTCTTTCTTTCTACCTCAGCGATTTCTTGGCCTTCTTTCGGACCAAGTGTATCTTCTTCCATCTGAGCAATTTTCTCTCCTGTATCATCGTCGTTATACAGGAGGAAAGAATCTAGGTTGGAGTGTGCAGAGTACAGAGGATAGTTATGTGGCGTTTCTTGGCTGCTGACCATATATTTCATCAACGTTTCTCTGTACAATCTTCTTTGTTCCCCGAATACTAGGATGGTGGCATACAACATATCCAACTGCAAAATACCTTTCAACTTGGCCCCCCAAGACCTGGACAACAACATACCATATTTCAGGGGAATGTTTGTGACCACAACATCCATAACCATGCTTTTTTCCAGAATCTGAACTAGAGTGATACATAAGTCCTTGATCAATCCGATACATCTGACTTTGCTGGAGTCAAAAGAGTGTAAGTGCTTGTAAGGTCAGGTGACCTCGAGTCCCAGTTTTTCCATCACTGCTTTAGGCATCAAGTTATGGGAAGCACCTGAATCTAACATAGCATTATGCATAAGCAAGTCGTGTATATTAAGGATGATGTAAAAAGGAGCGACAACACCATTGTCAGTCTGACCATCAACTTCAGGGCGAAACAGGAGTTCAGGTTGATCGTCGGTAAGATTTACAGTTTCTGAATGATTCGTTGATCCAACAGTTAAGGCCTTCGTGCCTATATCAAGTTCAATGCTCAACGCTTTGATCACCTGCGATAGGTAAGCGTCCTTACTCATCAGCTCGGAAAGGGGAATGGGAATTTTCACTTTGGCTAATTCCCCTTCGAGGATGAAAGGAGTAGGTGCTCTGCTTTGGCTCAACAATTCTGATTTGTCCACCATAGTCTTCTGAGTAGAAGTATTTGGTAGGTTGGCTGATGAAACCTAAGTCTGCGTTGATCTTTGTAAAATGGTAAGGTTTCTTTTTGTTGAAGCTTCAACATTACCTTTCTCAGGGATCTTCTTGGTAGGAGGCTCGGGGGCTTTCTTGGTTTTGACCACTTTCTTTGTTTCGGTTACCTTTTTTGGGGAATTTTCATCCATCTTCTTACTTCGCAAATTGTATTGCCTGTGTACCTCCATAATGGCATTTTCAAATGTCTATTGTTCAGTCTCTTCATCTTCTTCGTTCACCTGCGTTTGAGAAAGAAGGAAAAGTTCTTGCTCTTCCTGAGTGAGGAAAATAGCTTTGTTATCGTGAATGCCCATGAGGTTTATGTGTGTGTCCTCCAATTGTTCAATTACCTCTTCTCCTTCATCGGCATAATTTTCCTGTAGGCGTGGTATGATCTGTTGATCAGGACTCCTCTGTTCTCTTTGATCCCTGGGATCTCTCTGCCTATTTTGAGGAGGATTTCTTCTGAAGTTAGGATTTCGAATTTGTGGAGCAGGTTGATTTTCTCTAGGGGGATTTCTTTCGGATACAGTAAGTCTCTCCATCATCCTTTCCATTGCTCTAGCTAAGGAATCCAACTTGGCGTCAGAAAAAGATGTATAAGGTTCTTCTTTAATCTTGACTCTCCTTTCAGTCCTCTGTTGTGCCCTTTTAGCCAACAGGTTGGCCTCCACACTTATTTCACTTTTCTGCATGTCCTCCAGGGTGGTGGAATTTCTTTCGCTTAATTGATATGACATATCAGCTTCGAAACCATCAGGGAATTTTATCAGTGCTAAACCTTGTGGGGGTTTAATATCGGTTGGAATTACATTGTACAGATTATTGAAGCGGGTGCAGTAATCTTGAACTGTCTCACCTTGATTCCTTCTAATGTTTTCGTATTCTGACAAGATTTGGAGAGGATTTTTCTTTACCTCCCATCTGTCTAGAAAAATTCTTTGAAATATTGTAAGGTCGAGCACTGAGGCAGCACATAAACCTTTGTACCATTTCTTAATGTCACCGATCAAAATCTACGCAAACAATCTCATTTGAACGTCAGCTTCATCTACTTCCTGCAGATCAAAATAGTCATTCATTTTATCAATGTGTTGTTGTGTGCTCAAGGGCCTTGTTCCATTGAACTGTGGAAGTCTCGTTTGATAATCCTGGGGCATAGCATGTAGAGGTGCGGCCAACACCAAGGGAGCATATTTGGCTGCCATGATAGGTTGAGGAGGTGGGACAACAACTTGGATGATAGGTGGGGCGAGGATAGAAGACGAGGAGGAGGAGGGGCTTGCTGGCACGAAGTGAGCGGTTTGAGGTTTCGTAGTGGGAGATTGTATTTCAGGGGTCCGGGGTTGCAGGCTTTTTGGGTCTAAAACAATTTCAGTTACGAAACTCTTCGATTTCGTTCTAAACAGGTTTTGCTCAAAAATGGTGTCAAAGTCGAGATCTTGAAGGGTAACGAGTTCCTCTGGGAGGAAAAGGACTTGTGAAGGAGACTATGACTCCCTGAACCTTCTGTAATGACCTTCTTTCTAAGTAACTATTTTGGATTATCAGTCGCTATTGCAGGTTCTGGGTCTAGGTGAGATCGAGTATAAACTCTTTTAGGAGCTAGATTTTTAATTTTTATATATATTTTTAGTTTTATGAGTTCGAAATTAATATGTACAAGCTTTTAACAACCTCTAAACATTATTTCTTTCTCATATTTACTATTTTTTCAGAAACAAAGTCTTCTTCTAGGGAAAAAGAAAACGTGGGTTTGAAAGTTTGTTCAGTTCCCCAGTGGAGTCGCCACTATGTTAACGCTCTGTAAATTCCCAGAGGTTGTCAGGAAAGAAGAAATCTATGAGAGGTAACTTTATCCAACCACTTCGAAATTGGAATCTAGCCCTACCAGCTTCAGAGAGGGATCTCTCTGTATGTTTTAGCTATGTTTTAATTTTAAGATATTAGGCTAGTTATATAAAATAAGATTGACTGGTTTGTTGTTTTTGTTGAGTTGGCTGAAGGGGATTTACGCATCCATTGGGCTACGGGGTCTGTGTTATGAAGATAAAAATCTAAACTAGAAACAAAAGATTGTTTTCACAGGGCAAGATAATCCATTCATCTGATTCTTTTAGTGCTAAAATGATGAATAGCAGAAAATATGAGAAATCAATTAAAGCAAAGAAGCATTTAAGAATTTCTTCACTGTAATATCATAAGATGAACATTAAAATCTTCCAAAGTCTGAAACAGGGTATACAAAGATAAATCCTACAACATGCATTACTTTTAAAAGATTTAGATTAGAAAACAATATCACAATTGAGCAAGAAAAACATTTAACATAGAAAGGAAAACATAACCAATGAATAACACGCGAGAATCCTGTGAAAATGTCTCTTTGTATTAATGGAAGATCTCTTGATAAAATTACAGTCTTGTAGCTTGCAGGGCGTAAAGATCAACCCTCAGTACTCCAAAGTTTGAAGTATTTATAACCAAAATTACATACGATCCTGTCATTAAAGATCAGGATGTGGTTAATCTAAATTTAGCTAACTAACTTAACAAGATACAAAAATTTAGGAAACTGCTTGATGATGTGTTGAAACTTCATGTTGATTTCTGGGGTGAACCATTGCTGAGGCCTCTGCACCACCTCGTCTGACTGGATAGCTGTCTAGGCTTGTACATCTCATCGACTACTTGATCAGATTGCAAATCTCTTCCCATTGAAGGTGACTGGGAACGCTGACTTTGAGCAATCTTCGGTATACTTCATCCATCTTCATGTACTTGGAAAAAGTTGTCTTGATGATGAAGATGTACCAGATCTCATGTTGTATATTGATGTCCAACTGTAAAGCATCTAAGTATGCCTTGCCTGTGATACTGCCTTGTATTCCTGAGAATTTTGAGCTATCCTTAGCCACAGTGGCTAGTTTCTTTTTGTATCGGCAAGCGTCATTAACTTGTCATTTATAACTCTCATACCAGGAAGGCCTTTCTTCTGCAGAGCTTCGATCTTGCTGAAAAATCTTTGCACTCCTACGTCCATGGTCTGGACTTTTTCCTCCAGCTGTAGCATGAGTCCTCTCTTGTTCAGGACCCTCTTGACCTCAAGGATGGTCTCTATCCTATCTTCAATCTTCAATTCTTCTAGCTCCTCTCTGGTTTTGGAATTCAGAAATTTGATGATCTCAGCAACTTCTGTGGGCATCTCTCCCAATTCTGCTCTTATCTTTTCAATAGCTTGCTAACTTCTTTGCACCAGCTCGTTTTGCTCGAACATGATTTGTATCATCGGCCAAATTTCATTCATGGACTTGGTGATGTCCATCCAGACACTTTCCTTGACCTCAACAAGTGTTTTGCTTGCCACTGTTTGCTTCTGAAGTTGTTGTAATTCCTGTTTGAGCTGGTCTGATGTTTTCTTTTCCTTGGAGTAGCTAGTTTGGTAAGAAGACTTGAGTTCCTGAAGGTTCTCAATCTCCTTTTTGAGTCTGGTAATATTTGTTTCTTGTAGATTCATTTCTTCCATGGATTTAGCCAATTCAACAATCTTCTCCAAGGCTGACGGTGGAGTTGCTGAGGGAATTTCTGCTATAGATGTTATGTTCACTCCTGTGAGTGGAACTGCGCTCAGTGGAATGACCTCCATGGGATTTGACTGCTCCTTCTCTTTCACTAGTTTTTCCAATTCCGCTTCCATTTCCTTCAATTGTGCATTCTACTCCATGATTAGGTCCTTTTCCCCTTCTGTCTCCACTATTTCCTTTGCCTGCGAATCTTCTGTTGGTGGCAGTTTCAACTGTTTCCTCAGAGATGCAATATCGACATTTTTCTTTTTTAGCATCTCCTCGACTACTTTCACATTCGAGGGATCATATCCGATCTTGAGGACCAGTTCTTCCAATGTATTAATCATGTTATCCTTGGTAAAAGATGATATTGTTTCTATCTTCAATTGCGTATGGGCATTGCTCAGAGATACCTGTAACTTGGAGGCAACAGTAGAAGCATGTGCCAATGTGGACAAAACAATTTCTCCAGTTTTCCTGTGCAGATCCATTTGATCAGTTGGATGCACATCTTTAGTCTAAAATTCAAATGTTGCCCTCTTGTAATCGGTGATTACTTTCGGGTCTGGAACCTGTGATTGAAAAAATGCCAAGTGCATTCTACCCTTCTCAGTTTCGAATGCAGACAATATTTTGTGTTGTGCAGTTGATGTTTTCTTCCAGAACTGAGCATAAGTGTTGCTGGTTAGCGTATGATTTTTCTTTTTGATCGGATCATACTTCTAAAAAATACTCAATTTCGGTCCTATTTTGCTCAGCTGGTTGGCTGGTGGAGTATCTGTAGGCTTCTTGGGCAACACTGTAGTCCTGATTTGTTTGTTTCTTATACTAAGGAAAGACTGATCAACCTCCATAGTTGCAGTGGATTGAATTCCCTTTTCACCAGCCATGTCGGGTGCCTGACTAGTTTTTGGCCTCTTGGTATGTAGTTGGAATTCTTCGGATGATACTTCAGTGACGGAAGGTGAAATGTTCTGCCCAGGCCTTTTCTCCTTGGGAGCCTGTGGTGTAGTCGTCTGTGAGACAGTGACCAAAAGTTCATGTTGTTCTGTATCAACCAGAGTGTTTGGCTCCCATTCTATCTGTTTGGTGAACTTCTCTATCTCAGGCCTGGATGTGTGGACATATGGGATATTCTTATTCTTAACTCTCATCTCTGAAATTATTCTACAGGGGTCATAGTGCCATATGAAGCTAGAAAAAAACTTCATTTCTTTAAGCAATATGTCTGCTTCCTCCCTGACGCCTCGGCTATTGCAGATGAAAGACCCAATCTGCCCTTTGTTTCTGAGCTTTTTCTTCTTCTTTAGAGACACAAAATGTATGTCATCTGAATTGATCATTTGTCTTATGTATTCCAGGGCAAATATCCTCATGGGGAAATACTTGGGCAACTTGTATGGAGCCAATTCGCACCCATACACTCTGATCTCTATGTGGTCCTGGTACAGGTACCAGTCTCACGTTTTTGTAAGATCTGAGAGGTGTAGGATCCTTTGAATTTCCCCGTTTATTCTCGGCTTGGGTCTGCCACTGAGCATGCTCACCACGGGATGGTAGAACTGCTTGATAAATTGTTTGAAGTTGAATTCTGTAGAGTTTTGTCTGAGCAGCAAAGTCCACGCTGTCACTGCCTGTGGCCTTCCATCCTTGTCCATCTTCTGCATCGAAAAGGATAATTTTTCCGCTTGAAAGAATAGGAACATGTAAGACAGTATTGAGGAATATCGGAACATGTCCTCTGTGGTGAAATTTGAAAATTTCTCATGAATGTTGTCTACCAGGAAAGAATTGTAGTCGAACTGAGTGGTGGGTTTCTCATCTGTGGAGAAGATGGACAGAAAACCCAATATGGGTTCATCCACCCACTGATCCAAAAAATACCCGAGGAGGGTGCAGAGTGATGAGATGACCTGGTTTCCCTTCACTGAGAACAGGGATGAAGGATATGGGGGATTTGTAGTGGGGAGCTGAGCGGCCTGTGGGAGAAAAAGCTTGAAAATATGAGCTCTTTGGGGGAAAGATAATTTATGATACAGTTCTGTGATAATTTCAAGATTGAACGGTGAGACGGATTCGGCTCTGGATATCTGCA
The DNA here is from genome assembly GCA_000966675.3 of Picea glauca. Taxonomy (NCBI): domain Eukaryota; kingdom Viridiplantae; phylum Streptophyta; class Pinopsida; order Pinales; family Pinaceae; genus Picea; species Picea glauca. The sequence goes on from JZKD02S0063527.1 coordinate 132,095, forward strand.
TCATCTAGTCAATGGTTTCAGGGGTAATGAGGAAAATAATTTCTCCTGATGAAGAAACTACGACTCTCTGGTCGGGAAGGTAATGAGCTTGGCATTTGAGGGCGAATTCGGGGAAATGGTGAACCTAGGGAAAAACATTCAGGGGAAGGTTTGACTCCTAGAGCCCAATTTCATCGCTCTGGTCAAGGAAAACCTCTTTGAGCCATGACTGCAAGTCCATGAAGTTGAACTCACATCTGGTGTCTGTGATTAAATGGTCTTTGTTGGCTAGATGGATCCTGTCGAGGTCGACAGGGGGCGGGAGGAAAGGATTTTCGTCATCTTTTGTTCTCTTTGATTTTGGCGCCATCGCTATAAAAGTACCTGCAAATCAAATAATCATTAGTGGGGATGATGGTGGCTTTGGACAGTTGACTGTAACGGAGAGGAAAATGGGGAAAAATTTATTTGGTGCAGCGATAGGGTAAATGACTAGGGAATGAAGGGTGAAGGTAGTTTTGAGAAAACGGATACTCGTTGGGCACAGGAGACAGGTCAGCAAGTTAACAGATAGGTTAGCCAATAATAAATGGCCAACGGGTTGTTTAGAGTGTGAGATGGCAGGTGACAATGACTGAAGAATACGGTTGGGCGATGTGGCGGGAGTTGATTGGGGAGTAACCATGGTGAGAGGAATTGTAAAGGGTGAACAAGGGGAATGGACTAACAGAGTAATGAGACGTGACCTCTAGGGAAAAAACATGGATAATGATGTCATGGGGTGACAAGGTATATCAGACCTTGGGAGGTGATGGGAGTGTAACCAATTAGATTCTTGCCACGTAGATGAAAAGGGTCCCACCATAAAAGATTGCATTTCGGACCCCCCCCCCCTCTGTTAAAGACAGATCGGTCGGGGGGGTCTGAAAAACACTGTGAACCGTTGATTTGCATGCTTTCTTCTTAAATGTAGATCTATGCGTGATGTTTAGACTTCATTTCGAACCCCCCCCCCCCACCATTAACAATAGAATGGTTGGGGGCGTCCGAAATTCAATCTAGACCGTGGATCTAGGCGCTGACTCCTGAGCCGTTCATATGTGTGTCTTTGCTATCTTCGATTCCGGACCCCCCCCCCCGCACCGTTAAAGGTAGAACGGTCGAGGGGGGGTCCGGAAAGACTTGTCAACCGTAGATCTGGGCACCCGCTCTCCGATCGTTCATCTATACGTTGTTCTTAACTGTGAGCGTGAAGGCATATGAGCTCCGAAAAACTTAGGATAAGTGCATATTGTGGGTTTTCCCAAGATTTTCCATGTTTTTATCACCAAGGGGTTAGACATCAAACCTTTTTAAACCTCAAAGATATGGTTCAACATTGATCATCATGCTTTCTCTATTGAGATAAAGCAAACTACCCTATGCTTTAACCTAATTACCTATGACAATTAGTCCAGATTAAATTGTTGGACTAAGAAATTACTCTATCCTGGGGTTATCTTACCAAGATTAGGCAGTTTGGTCAGATTTATTCACTAACTAACCTGAATCACTTGGCTAAGATTAAACAGTTTAGCCAAGCTTATTCACTACTCCTATCAACATCAATTTAAAAGAACTTGGCCATGCTTGAACGGTATGGACCAAATCATTGTTATTGCATGGGGCTCTATTGAATTTCTTTTATGCCCTCTTTTATTCTTTTTCTTTTTCTTTCTCTTTTCTTTTTCTTTTTMTTTTCTTTTCTCAAATTATTTGYAGAATGGACAATCATTTGACAAACAAAAACACTTAAAGAGATAACATTTTAGTCACCAGTTGATCCTATAAATTATAGGGTTATAACAAAACCCATGTCAATAATCCATATACATAAATCATACTGTAATCAATAATATGTCAAAAGTGCATAAATGAAATACTCAATCAAAATACAATTCACTCCCTGACTCAATCCGGAGTCCAAGGAAGTCCATTGATGCCATCAACATCCATAAACTATCATGTGTCCTGCACACTCAAGAAAACTCGGCAATAACATCTGCCAATATATATACATAAAATAATAATAAGTCACAACACATCATCATCATCATGTATAATACATAATCGAAACGAAATCACAATGTACCATAGCCGGATCACTTGCACGTAAGTGTTTTCAAAGAATAAGCCAATAAAAGTGTGCACAGTAGAGCAGGATGTTACAATTGAATAGACAGACTATGTGCAAACAAGATCTACTTACCCTATCCTACTTGGAGGAAAGAGACACTTTTCAAGTGTAAGTAGATTTCCAATAAAGCCATTCAAGCATCCAATTGATCTGTGGAATGACTTCAAGAGTTGGAGAACATATTAGGGTTGCTACCAAGGAATCAAGGGCATGCCCAAAGTGTATTGAAGTGAAACTAAGCTAGATGTGCTCGAAATCATATTGCATTGCTTGGCCAACAATGCTTTGGAACCATGATTCAATGAAATCATTTATTGGTTGCTCAAGAATGTTGTTGTCTTTGATTGGATGAGGAGTTTCCAATCTTATAATACTTTCATCTTTCTTCTTATCCCCATTCAATATTATTGATTCATTGGTAATGTCCTGAAATAATTCTTCCTTCATGCAATGGTAATATTTCCCATCATTATTCTCATGATTATTTTCTTCCATCAATTCTTCTTGTTGCCAACATTCTAGTGACTTTTCACCATCAATATGTAGCCCTTGCAAAGTTGTTGCAACATTTTCCACATGTTGGTTGAAATCTTGTTGTGCATTTGGTGGAGACTCGTCAATTTCATTTTCAAACTTGTTGCTCGAAAGATCTTCATATGGAGTATATGAAGGCTGAAATGTTCATTGTCTTGTGTCCATATGGGAGAGGGTGGGTGGGAAAAATTTTCAACAAATGAAGTTTCCAACACATCCCAATTGGTAATGGTCCCAAGAAGCAATGAATAGTACCATTCACGAGCATTCTCATGCAGAGTTTTTGCAAATAATCGACATGTAATGTTGTATTCAAAGAGATTGAAAAAATCACATGTGATTTTGAATCTAAATAGGAGTTTCTCTACATCCTCTAAAGTATTCAGAATGTGGAAAATATTTCAATAGAAATATCCGACATTTTAAAATCTACTTTCGCTAGAGAAAATTCTAGATCAAAACTGTGTGTGGGGTTTTGAAACATCCAACCACGGGGGATTCACCTTGTTGACCAATATCTTATCATATCCATTCATAAAGGGGATTTTTAAATTGTGAAAAATAAATTCAATATATTGTAGGTATTGGGGGGCAGGGATGTGGGGTATCAGGGGGTGGAAATATTATTATGGGCTTGAAAATAATTGTAAATTAACAGAACTTTGGCTTTGGGATAAAAAAAAAAATCCTCTTTCAAACTCTCGTCACTCCAGTTATCTTATATGGATGTGAATTTTAGAGTTGCAGTATCTCTAGAGAATCCTGGAGAAAGATAAAACATATCCAAAAGAATTTTATAACTTATAATCTCAAAATTAATGGCAATACACCCCATCCTATTCTCCTCATAGAATAAATCCTTTCCCCCATCGAGAGAATTGCTATGATTAGATATCTAACTTACAAGAACAAAATAAACAACATGGATGATAAAATGATCCACAAAATTGCTTCAAACTCTAGCCAAAACCCGTAGTGGTTCAAGCGGGGATGGTGTAAAGATGTCAAATCTTGGCTAAATCATTGGGGAATACAAGAAGAATCCATCATGCATATTACCAATAATATTACAAATATTATCACTTCTAAATTTAAAGATAATATGTGGTGTGATAAAGAATTAGAGGATAAAAGGAAACTAAGATACTACAAGGAGGTGGTCACCCGTAATTTAGAAGATGAAAAGTAACTCTCTATTTTGAGAAGTGAAAAGAAGAAAATCAACTTTTATAAAATAAGAACAAACTCTCACAAGCTACATAGTGAAACTGGGCATTGGACAGTTCCAAAAACATTGTGGGATGAAAGAATATTCCATCTTTGTGACACTAAGAGGGTTGACGATGAAAAACACTTCCCCTTAGATTTCCCTACCTATTCCCAAATTAGATCCCAATTTAAAAATACTATCCACAATACATACCTTCCTAACCTCCTAATTCATCAAAACTATGATGATCTTGGAACACTTCTCTCAATGATTTTTGAGCACATAAATACGATTTTAAATAAATTGAAGTAATCTCTTACCTTCATAAGGTTCAATAGACCAATTGGTCTCAGTGGACGTTAATCATAATAATTGTCATCATGTATTGTGGGGTATAAAAAGGGGTATATAAAATAGGGGTTTCTTTTATTGGAAAGATGTATTGGAAAGGGGGTTCAACAAAAATATTTTAGAGGCATTTATCAATATCTAATGAAATTAGGGGTATTCTTTAATATCCCATGAACGCAAGTGCTATGTCACAGTTTCATTGAGTGAAGAACTTGTGCATCTAACATTTTGAGTGGACACTCCATCCATCATCATTGGCATAAAAAGCTAATGTGTTGTAAAAGAGTGTCAAGGTAAGTAAATATAGATGAATGGAAATAACTGTTACCAAATTGAAATTAGCCATTGTTATTAAATAAATTAGTAATGGTCATAAATCAGAGGAAAAATAAGAATAATTAAAAGTGAATGATGAAATTTATAGTTAATAAATTGATTGGTATTAGCAACGATAATATAAAATAAGGATAATTCAAGGTAAAGAATGTATGAGTAATAAAGTATTCAAATGTTATAATAATGAATTAGAATAATAATAATGATAGAAAGTATTTGATTGGTATAATAATGAAAATTTAAATTAGGTATAAAATGACATGTGATCTAGATGTTTCTCTAGCATTATGACTAACTGTGAAAACTTGCATACTCGAATCTACGTTTGGCATATTTAAAGGGCTTCTATGTAATCACCTCTTTTGTTGGGTACCTCTTCCCTTTAATGAGTCTTGTAAATCCATTGATGGGATTTGTGGAGAAGGTAAAGGAGCATCACAAAATAAAATAAACTCTTCAGAGGGATCATACTATATATCTTCTTAAGATTGTTGAATCTTTCCAATGGAGTTGCTAGAGCATTAAGAGTTATTTCAATGTAATCATCGGGGAGTTCATCCTCCTGAATATTTGATGGTTTTTTATTCTTAAAATATTATGTTATTTGACTTGTGTCCAAAAATCCAAGAAAATTACCTTTGAGGTTATTCAAATATCTCTCAATAATCTTTTTATAAACCACGTGCATCTAGAACAAGTACAAATATTTTTTTTTGAAACTTTGAACCATGGAGACTTTGGTTCCTCAATCATATATGAAACAAAGCCTCGAATATATTGAAAATAAATCATTCCCTAATTGAGTCACCGAAAATGTTGATGTTTAGATTGGTTAAGATCTAAACAATAACCTCACGAGGATAAAATATCCCCCTATATTTTTATAGAGGTGGTACTCCTATGTATGTTCTGAAAGATATATCTTGATGCTCTTGGATTGGGGAGAATGCTAGACAACAAACCCCAAATATTTATTGCTTGAATTTGTATATGGAATGGTTTTTGATAACTATATTTATTCTTGAATGTACCAATCAACTTATTAACAATGAAAATATGAAGAAAGGATTCAACATCAAAATAGATACATGCTCAACTTCATTATTACAACCCTCTGAAATGCATGCAAATTGAATATGCATTTGTGTCTTCTCAAAAGAAAAAAAAAATGAAATGGTATCTATCATTTCAGAGAAATTTAAAAGAGTATTGCATTTAAAACATAAACGAATATGATAGATGCACCTCAAAAATCTCATGCTCATATACTTGGAGTTTGAGAATTCATTGAAATTACATCCCGAAGTAGTTCCTTGTGGAGTTTCATAAAAGATATTCAACAACACAAATCATTTCAGCAAACTAATTGACTAATGCTCAGAAATGAAGCTTGCCAAATGCAAGGAATAAACCTCCATGAATCATTTAGACAATCTCGTCTTACATTTATCAATCACACATATGGAAGTAAAATACTCCATGATCTTTTTAGAGAAAGAGTCTTGGAATAATACAAGAAAAACACTCAAAAATCTCAACCTTATGTCCAGTTTTGAAATACAAGCATAAGGCCTTGAGAAAATAGTGTAGAATAAGAAGAAGCAAGAAAATTGGAGATCTTTGCTTGTTGATCAGAGACTTGGCTACATGTTGATGGTTGGGAATTTTCTATTATGATCTTTTGATTGTCCTCTGACCCTTTCTTTGATGGTGCTCTGTCTCTTTTAAAATCTACTTCCAATGCTTCTTGAAGTAGTTAGGGTTTTGGTCTTTCTAGGAATTTCCACACGATTTTATTCTTGGAGCAACCATTTTTATTAATGTGTTATTAAAGCCCCATTAATTAATTTATGTCATTGAAATTGTTTCCTTGAAGTGGGGACCATTTCGTCTTTAATAAAAGTTTTTAAATAAACTTTTATTTTCAAAATTTAAACTGGTTTCCTTTTAAAAAAGTGGATTGTGTTTTAATTTTTTGAGAATGATATTTGTCCCTTTCAGCCATGTAAACCTTTCCAAGAGTAATATTCATCATTCCTTCTTTCCAACAAGTCCTCCTGAGTGAAATTTGAAGTTCTAGATCTCAAGTTATAGGCTCGGGAAGTTGAGGTTCCAAACAAATTTACCAGTAAACCATGGAAACATAACTGAATATTATTTTAATGTCTAGGAGAAATGTGACTAATTTCAGCCCTTAAAACCTAATCTGTTTTCATCCTTGTCAAATTATCTTTCCAACTAGGTATAGTTTGTCCAAAACCAATGCCTGGATCTTGAGTTATGACCTCTGGAAGATCACTGCTCAACAGTCGTCCATCAAGTTTGAGGGTTATTTTGGGTCGTTGATTAAAATCCGAATTTTAAAATACCATATGCATTATGGTAATTGAGATTATAATGTATATATGGTAAATCTTCCCATGTATTTCATGTGGAACATAAGGAGACTATGGAGGTCGAGACTTAGGAAAATCATGACTTAATAAAAATTTTGATAGCCCACTTGCCGAGTAAACATCCTTGCCATAACCCAATCATCACCTAGTCATCAGTCAAGCAGTGTCCAATTAGCACCAAGTCATATCTGATGTGTCACAATGTCATTGTATGCCACATGTCATAGTTTCATTGGCTACCGCATGTCATAGTTAGATAGGGTGCCAATGAAAGGGTAAAAATTTAGGAAATAAGTTAAGGGGGAGAATGGGAGGACGAGAAGAGAGGGGGAGTAATGGAAGGTCGGTGGAGTATAGTGGGTAATGAGGGTTGTGGTACCGTGAGGGTGAGGGGGTTTGGAGATATAAGAGGGAGGGGCATCCGAACCCGGAGAGGAGAGAGGATTGAGTGTGGAGGAGTGATGACATAGGAGAGAGGAACATATGTAGAGGAGGTTGCGGGGATGAAGGGGTAAGGAGGGTGTATCCGAACCTGCAGAGAAGAGAGGTAATGTAGAGAGGGGGAAATTAAATGAAAATTTTACTAAGTATAGTATAAGAAAGGAGATATAGTATAGGAGAGGAGAGGAGTATAAGAAATATACTAAGTCGTATAAGAGAGGAAAGGAGTATAAGAAATAGAGGATAGGAGTTTAAGAAATAGAATAAGTGAGGAGGAATCGAGTATAAGAAATAGACTAAGTGAGGAGGACTCGAGTATAAGAGATTCTGCATAAGAGATACAACCTAAGAGAGGCTAAGTATAAGAGAACCTAGAGAGGGAGGCTCTCTTAGAGGCTAAGTATAAGAGAAGAGTAAGAGAAGAGGGGAGGCTAAGTATAAGAGAAAAGATGTTAAGTATGAGATATGAGAAAAGTGAGGACAGTACTTAGTCAAAAAATGGAAAAAGGGAAGGTGAACACTTAGAAAAAATCTTCTTCCTTCTTGCAATTTTGTAATCTCTCTGTCGGACTTCTTAACAAAATTATGAATATCTTAGGCTTATGGACTTGGATTTTGAATCCAAAAAATGTGTGATGAAGTTGAGACTAAGGGCTATGCCATCAAATGATAATCATTCAAAATTTTCTTCTTTTGATATCAAGAAAAAAAATTATTCCAAAGGGAGGAAAACCGAGGTGACCAAATTTTTTATCAACAACACCCTATCCATATTTTTGTGTCTCACTATAGACCAATAAAAAACCTTCAACTTAATAGCTTTCAAAGCATAAAAAAATTTCCTACTTGTAGAGGACCCAATTCCAACATCATATGATTTCCACCCCTTGTGAACTAACTCATAAAAATCATTCTACTCCAACTACATTGTGTTGGACTTGAATGGGCATGATGGTTTCTCATTTATCATATCAAGTTGTAGGAATATGAGATTATGGTTTGATCCACCACCTGCGTCAAACCAAGATCTAAACTTATCCACTTTTGTAGCAAGTTTTATGCAACCAAAATATGTCCATTATTTTAGAGACGCTATCTCTCCCAGTTCTTTTATTGCTCCAGGTGGGTTTCAAAGTGACCATTTCCACATAAACAAGTCCAAATATTCCAATCTTGTGAAGTATTATGACCAAAGGGGGGAATATATGGGGTTAAATGTATATGATATGAGCCCAAGGGGGGCATATATGGGGATAAATATACATGTAATGTGTAAATGTATAGGTAATAGGGTCAACCTAATAGTAAAGGGGCCTGATGTGTAGTGTGTGAATATGTATATATAGCGATCATGTATTTATTATTGAGGACAGGTGAATTGTGATGTATGAATGTAATTGGGTATTTGGAGGAGGTTCTCCTATTATTTAAATATTTATTGTGTAACTCATCTCTCTTATCTATATTGGAGTTGTGCTCCATGTTCACATTGGTGTACATGGTGTGTACTTCTTGTTTATTCTGATATTTTAAGGGTTTGGATCATAACATGAAGTATGAAATTAACTTGTTTGTCAGCTCGAGCAATTGTCCCCCAAACGTCCATCTTGTTAAGTGTAAAATTCAGATCACTCCCAATGATAATATTATTATCCTTTATGATCAACAATGAAAAGAAATGATCCCAAAAGTAAGTAAATCCCTAGATAAACCATTCGAATCCATTTCCATAAAATCCCATTCTTTAAAAACTTTTTTAAGGTTCCCAACTATCAACTCCCCCTTGCACATAGTTTCTTGTAAAAGTAGGATATCATGATGTTCTTTTTCTACTACTTTATACAAGGAAAGATTTTTATTTGGGTTTCCCAAACCTCTTGCATTGAGGTATAGTATTTTCATTAACGAACTGGTGTGGAGTGTTACTTGTCTCTTAGAGCCCAATAAATGGATTTTCATTTTCCTTGTTGTACTTCAATAACATCCTTAACTTTTGCATCCTGTAAGAATGATTTTATACCAACTGAACCTAAGCATGCATCCTTCCTATGTTCTAATCCTAGTTGTAACATCCCCAACCTTCCAACAATACCGGCAATGCCACTACTCAGCTCTGACTTAGCTGTGATACCAAACTATAACGTCCTCGACCATTCAATAGGTCGAGTAACACTACCACGTGAAACATTCACATATAAATATATAACATGCATTTTAATCGAAATAAAACACATAACACAAAATTACTACTACCATACAGATTTAAAGGTAATAGACAGTAATTCATATATGCAACATAATACATGATAACATTCAAGCATCACAGGCATGCATAACATAAAATTAAGCACATAAATGATGCTTATCTTTCAACTGGAATAACACCACCAATTGCATGTAGACCTTCCACAAACCCCCCAACCATAGACCACGTTGCTCATCACGCTCAACAGTGGGTCACCCCCAAGTTGGGACTAAGCTCTACTCAGGGCAAGGGAATCCTAGGCTAGGCAAGGTCAATAGGGAAGTCACACAGTTAAAGAGGAAGGATTCTCTCCCAGGAACCACTTATGCCCACTTTTCACAGACTCTCATTCCCCACATGCATGTCCCACCCCAAGAGTATACACCTTCATTGTCACATAGTCCATCAGCTGCTTCACCTCCCTTGCATTGGGCTTCAGCAATAGGCTGGACCAGAATTCTTAGAGCTCTGTAGCAACTACATGACCCCCTCTAGGAGAACTCACTTCCACAACACACTCTCTCACTTGGAGAAAGTTTCCCACAGGCTTGAAAACCTACCTCTTTAACCAAAACAACCTCCCTCACATGGAGAGAGTGTTTCACACAGGCCTAAAAACCTAGTTCTTCAACCACAAACACCTCCCTCACCTAGAGAGAGTGTTGCACACAATCCTAACAACCTACTTCTTCAACCACAACCACCTCCCTCACCTGGAGAGAGTGTTGCACATAGGCCTGACAACCTGCTTCTTCAACTTCGTTCCCAAACAAGGAGGACAACAACAAGGCTCAACAACGAACAAACGATGGAAGAAAACCACACTCAGCTAAGGGACTGCATGGCCACAACATCCCACAGTTATAACACACATGACACAGACAAATACGAGGTGCTTGAGCTTCACAGAAGACACGACGCAGTCCACGGGTTCTCACTAGGTTCATACGGAGGATGGGAGAATGGACATCAAACAACCTTCCCGTGAGGGTTTCCTTCACTGTGCACGGGTATATAGAAGCAGACGCAGAGGAAAAACGGTTCAGACATCCCAGATCCCAGTGAACTCAGGTGGAATATGGAAGGATGAGAGAGCGAACCCCCAACATGACTAACTTCTTCATCTTTAACTGCATGCGCCTAGGTTGACACCTGTCTTCCTGGAGCTACATGCACTCTATTTTGCATACGTTCCCTTTCCAGGAACTTAGGACAACACTTGGTCAATTGAGCACCTTAGCCTTTTATGAAATAATAATAAATTATTATCCCATTTAGAGGTAATCCCCCCCTAGCTTAGCCCCTAGGCTCAAACACTTAGCCTCCTCCTTTACTAAACCTTGTGGAAGCTTAGTCCCCCATCACTCTTTCTTCGTGGTTAGTCTACACACAACGATGTTTAATCTTTATTAATGTTATGCATAATTACATATACAAAAATAGGCTTCTGGCCTTTAACACTTAGGCTCTCCAGCCTAATAAACACATAATCCCACCAACGTATATACACTTGGCTCACCAGCCTAATAAACACATAATCCCACCAACGTATATACACTTGGCTCACCAGCCTATAAACATGATTACAATTCATAATATAACTGGGGCTCATCCTTGGGGATATTACACTATTCCACTGGATAAAGGACCCTTGAAAAGTGGAATAGATTCTTTGGAATAATGAATATGCCTTGAAACTGTCACCTTCCCTAGAAGAGGAATTTTTTGTGGAACCAAAGTCTAAGAGTGAGAGGTTTGGAGGAGGATTGTCCCCATAATCCGTAGTCAATAATATTCCTTTCCCCCCTTCAATTTCCTCTTTCCATTATCAAGTATAATCCCTTCAATAATGGAAGGCCAATTCTCCTTTCAAGCCTTCTCTACATAAGAAGAAAAAAAATCACAAGTAGTAATAGAATTCCTACCATGAATATGGTCCTTATCTACTTTCTAAATGATAAACACCAACCCATTAGTTGTTGTAATTGGAAGTGTTGACCAGTGTAGATCTAGGTTGATTAGGTAGGTTTGAGGATTTGTGTCCCTCTAGAACACATAGAACGATTGTGACAATGTCATGATTGTTAATAATGGTTTTGGATACTAAACCAATTTGAGTGACAATCAACATAAAAGGGTCGTATGTCCTTCCTCGCTCATCACAAAGAGGCACATCTAGATCTTCTTTAGGATTTGGAGGAGCCACATGTCCAACTTCAAGAGCCATTGGATTTGTTATCTCCTTCAAGTCAATGGTACCTTCCAAAAGAGCCCTAGACTATTCTGCCTCTAGTTCTAGTGTAGAATCCAATTGTGACAGGTCTTATATACAAGTTTGAGACATAGTGTTCCCTCTATCACTCTCTTGTTATGTGACAAGATCTTTCTTTTTCCAATCCTTCTAAGTGAATAATTTGAAACTACATGTCCATGTATATGGCACCTTGCACATTGGAAGTGGACATTACAATAATCTAGTGTCTATGTGAAAACCATATCTCCTAGCTCAATGTCAATTGTCTTAGCTAATCCTTATTTAAGGTCAATGTTCACTAGTAATTTAGCAACTAAATTTTGAGCACTAGTTTTGTAGGAAGGGTTGACATACATTGTCTTTCCCAAATAATTACCTAGATCCACAAAAAACTGGTCATAACAAAATTCAAGGGGAAAACCTGTAACGCTTACCATATTGAAATTGTTCAAGAAACCTCCTACCTCAGATAAAAGTATGGATGCTAGAACTAAATATTTAGGGAAGATGAACCCCAAAACCACTTTCCATTCAAAATATCGACAACATCTTCTTCCAAGTGGAATATGAAACCTAGCTAACCTTGAGTCATGAGGTTAAATGAAAGTCCATAACCTACAATGGGATCCCAAATTTTTTTTATCTAGTCAAATAATGAACCTTTATATATATATATATATATACTGATGATAGTTTTAACAACAAAATACAAGATCTGTTTGACACACATATCATCACCCATGTTCATTTTAACCATGCTTTACTTTCTTTTGACCATTTTTTTATGAACTTTCCTCATAGAGTTACAACTTCCTCCTTTATTAGAACTCTTCAAATTTTGACTAGATCCCTTAGACAACTAAGTTAGAAAGGTCGTTATTTCTACCCACAAAACCATCACCTCCCACTTGAAATGAATCTGGCTTAAAAACTTTGGATTGTGAACTAGTGACAAAATATGGAATTAGGATGTGCAAGCCACCTTCATTGAGACAAACAATAGTCTAAATATCTAGAAACATGTCTAGGAAAAGAGATGCATTCAAGTTGATATGTTATGGCCCTCCCTTGACTACCAAGTCCACATCAAGAGCCTTATGTATCAAACCTTTCATAGTTACCTTCATAGATGGCATGCTGACTTGCAAATGTGACTCAAAAAAAACCATTTTAGCCACTTTGCCATCCAATGCTAAGGTCACTTATGAAGTGACATTAAGTCCCTTGTGGCCTTCTAAAGAGGTGTTATTTGGCTAGCCTCAATATTAGTCGTGCATCCCCTTCAATAAGAAAATGTGAGCTAGTGTACTAAAAAGACACTTTGATTCTTAGTTGGTTCAATGTTGTAGTATACTAGTTGTCCCCCTACCTCTAAGTGATCTAGGGTTTCTAAAGTCTCCATCCATTTTTTTGTATTGCATTTTATCGAATCGTGAGCCACTTCACTAGTTGGTCTCTATCTTCTCTCCTTTTGTGCCTACCCAAATATCCTCACATTGCCATTGGGGATCAAGCTCCTCCCAAAGGACCTTGGCACACCTTTAGCTCTAATCTAGCTATATCTATATCTATATTTATGTCTACACACAAACACATTTCATGGATAGATGTCACATTAAAATGGATGTTATAATCTTTTTAATATTGAGAGGTAAAATGCACCTTACTTCTCTCGATATAATCAATATATAATCTGAAATATTAAAAGAGTATATTTTAATATTCAAACAATTTTATAATGGATAAGAAAGAGAAGCTTAACCTAAAACAAAAATATCATAAATATAATACATTTCTTCATAATTATAATTGTTTTAGTTATATAAATTTTTGTATACTTAATAATTTAAATTTATTACAAAATTATATGTTTATAATTAAAATTTATATTCAAATTAAAATTGAAAACAAAAATTAGGTTATAAATAAATTTATTTTTAAAAATAAGGTTAATTTTAAAAATTTATATTTAAATTTTATAATAAATTAATATTTATAATATAATATTTATTATACGAAGATGTTAAAAATAATTGCCAATTACATTTATTTGACTAAAAGATAGAACAAAATTAACGTTTTATATTCATTCTTAAAGAATTCATTAAACTTTTTTTAGTGGTTGGATTTTGGTAATGCAAAAATTAAGAGTTTCTATCATTCTCAAATTCTAATTAAATTTTTGATATTCTGAGTTAATTGAAACTTGGATAAAACTTTTAAAAACATTATTTTATCATGTACAACTTTTAAATAAATTATAATAAGACTTTATTTATATTTTATTTTATTTTATTTATAGATAACAATTGAAATTGCTTGCTTGTCGATAACAATTTGAATATGAATAGGAGGCAATGTTGCTTTTTATAAAGAAGTCAAAATATATCATGGACAATAAAACGTTGTCAATGTCAAAGATATTTATGATGATGAAAAAGTGTATTGTGGAAATAGTGTCTTCACGTTGAACAGATTTATAATGAAAAATAGTAAAGTAGTTGGCACTTTAATGGTTGAACATATGTAAAGTAGTTGGCATTGTAATGGACTAATACCAAGTGGTTTCTGGTTTCTCAATTGTGGTCTGGGGACTAATATCAAAGTAGAGTTCTTGGGGTTTTGGGTTTTCCTCTTCCTTGCTTCTTCTTGGTCCATAACTCATCTTCTCGTCCGAGGCGACTCGAAAGTCATCATAGATTGGATTTCTCAAAAGTCTAAGCTCTGCGTTGTCCACGTCGAATGCTGGAAACAGAGAACGTGGGATCTCACCAAGGGCTTCACAAAGATCAATTTCCAACACTTTCCTAGATCCTTTAATCTTGAGGCGGACGCCCTCTCCAAGAGAGCGCTACTTGAAGAGGCTGGGAGACTATCGTTATTCCACTGCGATAGTGGCATTGAGAGCTCGGCAACCTTCCTGAATATCTTCTGATCGATGCTTGGCTTCCTTTGTTCTCTGCGTTACTTTTGTTAGCATCTTCATTTGATCTGGGGGCTGTTTGTATTGTCTAGACCTGCAGCTTTGCGCTTTGAGTTTATCTTGTATTGATAGATCCGTTCTATTCTGAATTGGTGCCCTGTCATTTGACCATAGCTCTCCACTATTTTTGACTGTTGTTTTGCCCTGTAAACGATCTTATACTCTATATAAAATCGAGCTAATTTTTTCATGGAAAAGTAGTTGGTATTGTGATATTCTTCATTATGATTTTAGTATGATATAATTGAGATAGGGAGTATAGTTGGGAATATATTTTGGATATATATAAAGAAGGGTAGAGAAAATAGTAAAGTAGTTGGTACTCCAATGGTTGAACAGATGTAAAGTAGTTGGTATTGTAATGTACATGAGATGGGACATTTTAAAGTAGTTGGTAGTATTATATTTTTTAATGTGATTTAAGTATGATATAATTGAGATAGGACATTATATACATATTTCTTATATAGTTGGGAGATTGAGGATATATTTTGTGTAGTAGATTTTGTATAGTGTATATCGTTGGGATATTTAGTTTTTCCATTATAATATAAATGTGTATTTTTTTACTTATAAATAATTTTTATGATTGGATATATAATAATAAGATGATTTATAATTTTATCAATCAAGTTCGAATGAAGATAACAATGTATGAATATGTGTAAAGGAGAGAGTAAGACATATAATAAAGATTTAAGCATAGAATTAGTTGTAAGTGTAGTACATGAAGATGCATAATAGAGGTTTTGACACAAGAAACAAAGTAGAGTAAATGAAAGGATTAATGTTTATTTTTCAAATTATATATGTTATAATTTATCATACTATTTAACAATCAAATTATATTTATAAAAAGAATTATCATTTTTTTCCTGGGAATACAGCACGAGAAACCCCCAGTCCCCACATTTTGTGGATGGTAAACGAGGTAAATCGTTCGGCTTGATTATGGGCCTAACCTGGTGGGGACATCAAGTGAGGCCCTAAACTAGCTCTTGGCCAGGGATACGACGCCAGAACCTCATGCAAGCAAACAACGACACTCATCCACTTGAGCTAACCCACCGGGCTATAAAAAGGAGAAAAAGAAGAAAATTAATTACCATTTATCTTAGACGATAACTAATTAATATTTTGTTACTACCTTGAAAATTAGGCGACAATTAATAATGATAATAAATCCTATATTAGAAAATTTAGAGAAAAAACAAATTTTCATAGATATGAAAGAGAACTTGTAACAAAAAAATGATGTCATTGGAAAATATCTTTAGAAATACATAGAACATTTTCTTCAATTGACTAAAAATCTACAGTACAAATACATTATATACAATATGGTATACCATCTACTTGTCAAAAAAAGTGAACCAAAAAAGTCAACTATGAAAAAACTTTGTCTCATACAAATACTTACATGATTTCAAATATAAGTTCATGGTATTCCCAAGAATACCAATAACTAATTAAAAATGTAGATGTCATGAATATTCTCTGATCTTTAAGATGCTTGATCATCCATTTGGTGAAAATGTTAAAAAAACCTATTATATATTCATGGAAAGGATTTATTTATTTTTTTTTTGGCAAAAAGTATAAAACTATATATGAAATTATTAGGTTACGAATTTTTTAAATTTAATGAAACAAGAAAAAATTTAACCTAAATCTCCATAAAATTTTAAAAATTAACCAAATTTAACCAAATTAACAAAATCTCACTTTATAAAAAGTATGCATAGGGATGTGCAAGCAAGATGAATGGTCGGTTACAAAGTTGTCAAAAAAAAATCCATTACCATTTAAAATTGGATAAAACCTTTTAAAACATTACAGATATCATAATAAAACTTTACTCATATTTATTTTTTAAAATGGTTATTATACCTGCCGATAGGCGGGTATATATAGCGATGAGTTCGCTCTTGACCATGTATTAATCCCCGCGTTGACCAAATATTTTTATACCTTTTCCAATGTTATACTTTAGCAATGGATATTTTTATTTATTTTAATTATTTAAAAAAAGTGTTGGCAAGATTCCATTGGCTATTGAAATCAAAGTGTTATTGCCGAGCCGRCGGCGGTTCATAAATGATCGACGATTTGTTTATTTAAGTCTTTGTGTTATGTTGTACATAAGGCCAAACCCATTATATAATTATTGGGGAATTTCATATTTATTTTATTCATTCACCGTGACATACACGAAAGCCTTGGGCCTCGGCCTAGTCACAAGTCTTTTCACCCATCTCATCCCATTCAATGCGGCTTTATTAATCACTCAGTATGGTACGCTACGGTAAGGTAAGGTATGATTCACTCGGTACGGTCAGGTTCGCTCGGTGTAGGTATCACCTTGATGCGCATAGCTATTGCCTTGATTCCTTGGTCTGCTCGGGTCATTCCATTGATACACTGCTCACAGGTCAGTCCATTGATACGCTCATCGGGCTCGTCGTTTTGATTATTTCTGAAGGTTTCTTTAAAAGGGAGGACATGCTTAGAACCTGGGTAAGCAAATCATCTTAATGTTTTCCACATGACTTTATTAAAATATTAAATGGAAAATCATTTTAATTTTTTCCATAAAGTTAGATTGATTTTATTACATCATTTAGAAGATTAAATAGTGATATGAAAGAAACTTTACATTCAATATACTACTTCTACAAAATAGTAGATAGATAGATTTTATTACATTATAGTGATATGAAATAAACTTTACATTCAATACATTATTTTGTAAAATATTTAAACTATTTTTCTTTATTACTATTTGTAGATTATTTGAACCTTTTATTATAGAGGTAGCGGCTTTAATATTATCTTTTACACAATTCTCTATATTTAGCCAAAGTTTCTAGAGTCATACTTGCCTCAAAACAATGTCAAAAACAGATTTGAATTTACAACTATTATTTTATTATACTTATATAGCGGCAGGTATATGCTGCCATGCAGCCTTGTCTATACATGAAATTGTTGTCAAATGCTTTCAAACAATGTACGTAACAATTGAATTTTTTCTGTTTTCTAACAGTTTGAATATGAGTACGACACAATGTTTTTTTTTTCTTTTTTTTTTAAAGAAGTGTCGTGAATGTCAAAAATATTTATAATGAAAAAGTGTTATAATGGAAATAAAGTGTCTTCACGTTGAACAAATTTATAATGAAAAATAGTAAAGTAGGTTTTTTTTTCAATAATAAAATAGTAAAGTAGTTGGTAGTGTGATGTAAAGTAGATGGCATTGCAATGGACATGGGACATGTATTCATGAGAGGCAGAAGAATACAAGATGCAATAGGAGCAGCCCATGAATGTCTACACAACATCAAGCAGAAAAACCTAAAGGCGCTGGTCATGAAACTGGACCTCAAAAAAGATTTTGACTGCGTGGACTGGGATTTCTTGAGACTTATCCTCCATGCTGTGGGTTTCGGTGAACAATTTATTTCTTGGACTCTTTCTTGTGTTACAAGCGCAAAAATCGCAGTGCTGATCAATGGGGATCCTACATCCTACTTCAGAAGTGAAAGGGGACTTCGACAGGGATGTCCGCTCTCCCCGTATCTCTTTATTTTGATTATGGAAGCCCTTAGTATTCTACTCTCCAACAGCCTCACAAAGCAGCAAATCACAGGTATAAAGGTTACAAATCTTATAAGGATTGCCCACTTAATGTTTGTCGATGATGTACTATTATTGTCAATTGCTGATCCGGAGGAATGGCAGATTATTCTTGAAGTACTCCAACGCTTTAGCTCGGTGTCAGGTCTATCTATCAACCCTTCTAAGTCCACAGTCCACTACTGGGGACTTACTGACTCTGAACTCCTACTCCTTAAAGCTTCTATCCCTTTCACTTTTAAAAACCTGAACGAAGGTTTTGTTTACTTAGGCTTCCGGATGAAACTGGGTTGCACTTCCCCGGAGGACTGGAGCTGGCTAGTGGACACTTTTAAAAAAAAAATCGGCTTCTGGTGCAACAAATGGCTGTCCTTGGGAGGGCGTCTGATCCTGGTGAAATCTGTTCTCGAAAGCCTGGCTGTTTATTGGATGATGTTGGAGAGGGTCCCCACAAGGATACTTACCACCCTGCGTCAATTAGCTTTCAACTTCCTGTGGTGTGGTCAAGCTGACCCTCAGCGCTTTCATCTCTGTAGCTGGAAGACCCTTTCACAACCCCAGAGTGCTGGGGGTTGGGGCCTTAAAAACCTTTCCACCTTCAACGTGGCCCTCCTGGCTAGCAACTTCTGGAGAGCTGTCTCTCACGACAGTATCTGGCATCAAATCATCATTGACAAATACTTGGACTCCAAGCCGCTCCTCCTTTGGCTTCGAAAGCCCTTACATCAGCTGAAGCGTGCCTCTCCTATTTGGAAAGGCCTGGTGGCTTCATCTCAGATTATCCTCCATTGGCTACGATGGAGACCGGGCGATGGTAAGGAAATTCAGATTGGCAGGGACATGGTTCTTGGGCTGGGGGAGCGTTCTTTACTCTCTCCGGCTCTGAGACTCCATCTACAGTCATAGAGCATTACAACTCTATTTCAGGCCAGAGCTTTGCCGTATCCGACCCCTTTGCCAGATGATTGGAAGTCAAGCAACGATCTCTCTCTCAGCTATCCTTTGGCCTTGGAGTGGACGCTTTACACCTCGGCTTTAAAAAGTGCTGGGATTTCTTTATCATCTGATCCCGATGTCTTAGTGTGGGCAGGCGGTGATGCTTCTGGAGCTATCACAGTGAAAAACATTTACACAGCCTTTCAGAAACAAAATATCTCTGCTGATGAAGAGTCGTGGATCAAACAACTCTGGAATTGGAAAGTGCCCCTCAAATTGAATCTTTTCTCCTGGATTGTTGGCAAAGAACGAATCCTCACTTGGGATGCACTACACAGAAAAGGCTGGGAGGGGCCGGGTTATTGCTCACTCTGCAAAAGCGCACCCGAGGACCTCAATCACTTACTGATCCATTGTCCTTTTACCGCTGAGGTCTGGTCCCGAGTGCTGAAACATCTCTCCCTTCCTTTCGCTTGGTGCGGCCCCTCCATTTCTCATTGTTTTTCCCTTTGGTCAGCCTGTAAAGTGACCCCTCCTAGCCTGGCAGCGCATATCTGCTGGCAAATATGGATTGAAAGAAACCATGTGTTATTTGAGGATGACAAACCCTCGTTGCCGAGGGTTATCAATAAAATATTGGGCTCTTTCAGTTGGCACCCGACATCGGACAGAAGCTCCCCACGCAGTGATATTATCATTGATCTGGTCACAGGACACACATATGCCTTTTTTGACGGTGCAACACAGTCTAGAGGCTCGGTTTGTGGTGCTGGTGGCACATTCAAAACTCACCCGACAAGAAGCACTTCTTGGTTCATCAACTACAGAGCCGGGACAAATAATAAAGCAGAACTCTTGGGATTATGGGCCACGCTCACTCTCGCTACCTTATGGGGTATCTGTAACATCCCGCTCTGGCGCACTGACAAAACTTATTCTTTGAGGACACTTGCTCGCAAGTGATCTGGATTCTTATGATGATGAACCACTTAAGCTTGATGATGATGCGTCATGATTGATGACAGGATGTTTTACTATTGCTATATACAGGTGCTATTGACTCAGTTTCATTGAGTGTGCAGGGTTTCGGACCTTGAGGATGCAGAGGC
>JZKD02S0063527.1:174609-201430 GCA_000966675.3 Picea glauca
CTTAGCTTATTAGAGACACAAATATGTCAATGGATACACGTGGATATCATCTAGGTTTGAATTGAATGCCAAACATAATATATTCTAGAGGATCACGTCAAAGGAAAAGCCATGGATATATTGGTTGAAATCCACTTGGAAGATGTGTCTAGAACCCTAAAAATATTATTGCTTTTCTTGGTCAATAGTCCATGGTCATGGTTTGCATGTCCGTTAGCGCATAAAATATTGATGGGTCCCCAGTCCAAATGCCCTACGTGTGACCCTTAAACAACTTTTTGGCACTATAAATACACTCAGTTTTGTAAAGTGGGTTTATAACCTCTATACCAACTGCATATTGCATATTTCATGGAACTTACACCCACTCCATATTGCATATTTCATGGAACTTAATACTTTTAGGAGATTATTTTCCAACATATGTGGAATTTCTGCACAATACTTTATCTAGCACAATGGCTTCCTAATCCGTGCTCATTGATATTTATATTTCAATGTAGACACAAAAGGTGAATATGGAAGTGACACATTTGCACAAGCTTATGGACAATTAGGTCAGTGCGCAAAGAGAACACTCCCACAATGGGCTTGGTTTTAGAATCTTTCTAATCCAAGCTCCTTGTTATGGCAAGTTGGTTTTCTTTATTTGTGTTTGTTGCTTTCTGTCTTAAGCATTTAGGCATTGTAGTTTCCTATGGGCTTTTAATTATGGATGTTTTATGTGAAAATTTTGATAGGCTAGCTTTTTTTTCTTTTTGGCTTGAACTTGTGGTGGTTATATTTGTTACAAATTTTTTTTTTTTATAAAATGTGTTTACTTTTATTTATGTATATTCATATAATTATAAAATATTAAAAAAATTTGGTGCTAGTAAATTATAAGATGACATTGTTTAAACAAGTGCAAAACATTAAGTAGAAGGAATATATTATACAAGAGCACACTAATAAGTTTTGTAAGTTGTCAATATATAGCTAATTAAAAAAGAACACCACCAATTTTGAGGTATGTGAACGGTTCAAAATTCATCACTTGAGATGTGATTAGTCTGTGAATTCTTTCAAGGAAGTTCATTAATAGGTGTTGAAGAGAAGTTGGTGCACAATGTGATTAGGAAGACTTTGGTGTGAATAGAGGAAGCCTTGGTGCAATTCACAAAGGAGATGATGCCCATAGAGAAAAAATAAAGAATTTCAAATATGGTTATACTTCTAAACGAACACGCTTAGGTAAACATAGACACTGATTTGATGAGAATTGTAATCTCAAATGAGAACTCTAGCCCCAAAACCTATATTTTTGTGTGAACAACAAAAAAATCAACCCCTAAATTGAAAAGTGGTGCTATCAGTAAACCTTTCTTTTCGAGGTTAAAATTATAACCATTTGTAACCATGGCCTTAAAAACTCGTGATGTCGCTAACAAAATGCTTAAATTCAACCCTCAAATCGACAAATGGTGCTATCAACAACACATTTTTTGGGTGTTAAAATTACAAATTGTTTAATTTTTTTTCTTTCTTTTAGATTTTTTAGTTTAGTTTTTTTGACCTTTTAATTTTTTTTCTAAAAAACAATTTTTCTTTTCATTTAAAAAAAATTTATGTATTTCAAAAGGAAGGTGAGGGAGGAGTGGGGCCAAGTAAGGAAAAGTGTAGCATTGCTTTTCCCGTGATCTTTTCTTCTTCATTTATTTTTAAATTGTTTTTAAATCAACATAAATCCATTTTAAGCCCATATTTATTAAGTATTAAGTAAATATTTTTATCAATTTATTTCATATAATGTATTATTTCCTTCATATTAAATGATAAAAAAAATTATCTTAAACAAAATGATCCAATTTTTTTATAATTTCATAAAATATAGAATAAAAATCAAAACATAAACATGATTAATGATTAAAGAAAAATTTGAAATTAGTAAATAATTAAAAAAAAAAAACATTTATTGTGTTATAATTTCTCCTATTTTTTAATAAAAAGAAAATCCTTAAAGATTAATTTACTTCATGACATGAATACGCATTCCTTTTTATAAAATAATTTAGATAACATCATAATGATGATATTATGGAGAGTGTCATTCTTCAAGAGTCATGCCCAAGTCCAACCTTGGCATCTCATGGACATGTGGCACAACGGTAGTTCTCCCTTGGCAGCTTGGCTCAACCAAGGATACTTCACCTAGACTACACCTCTTCACCTGGAGCATACCCATACTTTGTTCTAGGCTATAGATGAGTCACATCCTTTCTCTATGCAACTCAATTGTATACTTAGACATTTGTTAACTTAGTTTAACACTTATTCAATTTTGCATGCAACAGAAAACATGTGAAACACAAGAGACAAATATATAGTGTGGGTGGCACCAACAATGCCTAATACCTGACTTTTTTTTATTTATATTGGAAAAAAAAAGAAATATTTACAAAGAGGGTGCTATTGTCCCAGTTACATATAAGGGAAGAGCCTCACGACTCTGCCTTATACACCAAAACTGTACAAACCTACAGTTTTATCACACCAAGACTTCCCCCTTGTCATTTCTCCTTGCCTTAGCCTGAGGTGCACCGTACTAGTGTGCCCAAAATCATTTCTCCATGTCTCTTGCCTTCACTAGGTTTTCCATGTCTTCCTTTGGTTGTGCACCCTTTCTCTTATATGGACTCCAAGAGTCACTTGAGTGAAATGTCATGTTTCTTTGGTGTGTCATGCCCCTTCACGAATCATCACACTCAACCAGTCTTCACGTCCCTCCATGGGCCTAGTGCACCCATCTAATCTCGCGATCCCATTAACCGATATGTCCCTTGGAATGACACACCCCATCCTTGGGTGTGCTCCCCTTGTCTCGTGCTCTTCCTTGTGCCGATCATAATGACTCTCCATAGGTGTGTTGATGGAGTCATTCAACCTCTCTGACGTGCCAATGTTGCTAAGGTAAAACATATCCACTACTTGGGTGTGCTCCCAAGTTTCCTTGTCCTTTCCCAAACACAACCTAAGTCTCTGTCGTCCATAGTAAGGGAATAAGGGTGTGTGCCCCCCTTGGTCTCGCACATCACCATCATGCCCCAAGGTGCTCTTTCCAACACCCAAACTTCTTCGTTTGCCCAACAAATCATTTCCTCGTGCTCTTTTTCCATCCTATCACTGAATCTTCCCAATGAGTGCGTGTTCTTGGTGGGTGTCCTAGGAGGCCTTACAGAGAGGATAATAATTTTATATCAATCACATTTTCCCACAAAAATATCATAGGCAGTTAGGTGAATTTTAAATTACCACTTTCCACTCGATTTAATTTTTTTCCCCCCAAGCTCTATTATATTATTCAATATCACTCGAGAGCCATAGCAGGAAGCCTATCAACCTGATAAGAAGAGTATGATTGATCCCTGTCAAGCACAAAGTCAGGGAACTTCTCATGGAAAAAGGTCTTCCTAGGCTCCAGAATGGGGAGGGGTGAGGACTTGATAGGTGTCGATTCTTTGACTGCCTCATCACATGCAGGACTAAACTAACATGCATTCACTTTAAATGAATTTTTTTAGAGTGAAAGAGAAGAACTCAGAGCCTTACCTATTGAGCCAATGTGTGCTTTCTCTGTAGAAGAATAACTCGATGGATCCTTCCTCTTTTCCTTGGAATTGCATCTAGATTCTTCACTAGGATACTTTTCCTCTTCCCCTAATGAAAAATACGCTGAAGAATTTATTTTCCAAATATTTTTAAAAGGAAAAAACTAGGATGGATTCCATCTGCATTGAGCCTGAAGGTGACTGACCTCATGGCACCCAAAGCACTAGAAGATAAATTTCTAATAATCAATACTTTGAATCCAAAAAAAAACTTCCTAGACCAATTCTATCTCATCCTACAAACCCTCCCACATGTCCACTTTCACTTGGATCCAAGCCCACCTCCTGTCCAGCGTAGTGTCCTAGAGTCCAGCTTAGTGTCCTAGTCTAGTTCAAGACTATAGAGTATTCCAATTTTATTATCAAATTCCTTCAATAGCTCTGAATGCCAGAAAACCAATGAAATTTTAGGAAAGATTTCTCAAACCTTTGATGTATATAAATGGTCAAGAGATGGATCAAATGAAATAGATCATTCTTTTATAATCAAACCAGAGGGACCCCATCCCCAAATACGACTAAATATTTGGTTCAAATCCTCCTTGGAGTGGAATTTGAAGAAAATCCAACCTCTAGTTAAAGTATGAAACCTAGGTCTATACCTAAAAATATCCATCCAATTTTGATCAATCCATTTAACCATATCTTTCGAGCACACTATCTAACCGAAAAATCCCCTGACTATAGTTCTACCCATCAACTCTGGAATGTCTCTGATAGAAATGTATCACCTACCACTAATTTATTCCTCTACTTGCTTGTTTTCCAACACTATGGATTCGACTTCCTTTGGGGGAATGATGGGGCTAACAGACCATCATCAATGCGTGCCTTAGCCACTAAATGGAACTCACCACCCTGCAAAACTGAAAGGCAACGGGAATGGGACTGAAATCGAAGCTCATAACATCTACAAGTGTCATATCATCCTTTGATCCCTTGAGAATGGGGCCTCTAGTCTTAACTTGTGAAAGGTTTGAATGATCTACCACCCTGAAATCCACTCCCCTTGATCCCACGGTAGCATGAAGATCCGACGACCGAGACAAGCTCATGTGGAGCGATCACTTGGCCTTTTGTGCACGAGCGAATTCAACATCAACGATGAATACATCCTTCTCACATCCTAAATATCTGTCATAATCCACCTAAACGTCTTCAACCTCTAGTTCCATTCGCCTCGAGTATACTTTCTCTCTTAACCTAAACGTATACTTAGGAGAGAAACATATACTTTAAGGAGTGATATTGAATAATCCACCTAAACGTCTTCAACCTCTGGTTGCAAGACTTCTATGAAGTCATACTACCTTCTTAGGTCTATAGTTAAATATGGTTCGATAGGGGATATTGGAAGGGGTATTTCTTTTGATAAGGCCCCCGGAGGATAGGTGGGTATATAATCCTATTTATCCAAGGCTCAATTAAAATCTAAGATGAAAATTTCAGATGGTAAGTAGACTATGATAGTTCGGTCCCTTAGAGAAGGGATGTCCCATTCGAAGGTTAGCCAATGATTGTGCTATCTTTTAACATCATAGGGGTTGGGGGTGCCCACAAAATCTTATCCCTCAAAATTCTTGTGCAATTAAAAAATATGGATGTCAATCTAATTTAGGAGACTATGTGTGCGGGGAACAAATCAGAAGAGGTTTGCAGGCCCTTGTTGAAGGGTTGGTATTTTTGTTCTTTGGATTTGGTTTTCCTTTTGGGGGTCTTCTCTCCACATGGAGCCCATGTTTTAGGTTCATATCCTCTTTTTATATTCCCTTGGGGCTAGTGGTGGAGATAGAGGATACCTCCATGAGGTCATATTTCAAGGTGTTAAATCTCTATGGCCCTTATGTTGATCACATTCCATTCTAGGAAGGTTTGAGTTCTTTAGGGGTAATAGAGGGGAATCATATCATTATTAGTGGTGATTTAAATTTTACAGTGTCCTCTCGTGATATGTGGGGGGAGCATGCATAAAATGACCCCCAAGAAGGCTTCTTCTCCAATTGGATAGAAATGAATTCTGTGGTGAATGTAGTCCCTCGGAAAATTTCTCAAACTTGGAGAAATGGCCATAAGGGAAATGACAAGGTAGCTAAATAGCTTCACTATTTTCTTATTTATGAAAATTTTTTGTTAAAATATTAGGGCATTTCATCTTGGGTTTCAACAGGAGGACTTTCCGACGATATGCTTATATTTATGAGAATTGTTAATTTGGATGAGGTAAAGTACTTCCACATGAAATTCAACGATTCATGGCTGTAGGAAGATGAGTATAGTTCATTATTAACAAATGATTGGTTGCATATATCTAATGAGGAGGGATAATCGTACACGATTCACTTAGAAAGAAATCTAGGTTGTCTTAAAATGGGCAAAATCTTTCCTTGATCATTCTCAATCGAATCTTAAATAGGTTGAAAAGGATATAGATTTTTTTTCTGGTGGAAAATCTGGCAAGGTCTTTGAGCCAATCCAAGGAGTCGGAGATGGGGGAGATTTTATAAAGGAAACATGAATTGTTACAATCGGAAGAAGTGAGATGGTGGCTAAAAAGAAGGGCTATCTAGTTGAAAGAAGGAGATAGCAACAAAAAATTATTTCACAAGTTTCCTCAACATAGAAAGAATCAAAATTCAATTGGAGAAATCAAAGATCAATTTGGAGTTTCGATGTCCATGCATGAGGAAATGGAAGATACCGAGGTGGATTAATTTAGTTCCTTATTTAAGGAAAAGTTACGTTGCCCCATTGCAGAGATATTAAAATTATTGGACCTGCTTCCTCGCAAAATAACTGATGAAATGAATGAGGCCTTGTTGGAGGAGGTTACTGAGTCTGAAGTCTTTAATACTCTTTCATATTTTCAAAAATATAAAATTCATGGTCTAGATGGAATGACTGTGGAATTCTTCTTGGGTTTTTATGATTTTTTAAAGGGGTATTTGTTAAAAGTGGTGTAGGAATCCCAAGCTTCTAGAAGGGTCTTTGGATCACTTAATAAAACTTTCCCAACCCTTATTCCAGAGAAATCGGAGTTGATTTCCTTTGATGAATTTTTCCTTATTTATTGTTGCAACCTGATTTACAAGCTAATATCCAAAATCATCATGAATAGGCTCAAACCTATTATGAGAAAAACCATTTCAGAGGAACAATTTGGTTTCTTGTACAAGAGGAAAATCCATGATGATGTGTCCTTAGCTCAAGAATCTATGCACTCAATCAAAGTGAAAAAAATCCCTTCCTTTGTTTTAAGGTTAGACCTCTCCAAAGCTTATGACAAAGTGAACTAGACTTAGACTAGCCCTGATCAAGTTGGGGATGAACCTGGTAACAATTAATTGGATAATGTGATGTGTTCAATTGGTATCCTTCAATGTTCTAATAAATGGATCCCCCTCCAAGTTTTTTCTCTCTTCAAGAGGTATTCATCAAGGATTCCCTCTCTCCCATTTTCTCTTTTTAATTGTGGTAGAACGCTTAAGAAGAATCATCCAAGAGGCACATAGTAATGGTCTCCTAAAAGGCCCGAAGATTACAAATTTTGAGGCCATTTCTTATTTTTTTTTTGTAGATGATGTAATTCTCTTTGGTGTAGGTAATATAAAATAAGTTTAGGTACTCAGAGACATTCTATACCTATTTTTCTCAGAAACTAGAATGGAATTGAATAGAAAATCCTCCATTAGATATAATGCTTTGGGAGAGGAGTTTCAAGTGAAATTAGAAACCTTTCCCCCTTTTGTTGTTTCAGACATTGAAGATGGAAATAAGTGTTAAAATATTCGATGTGCTCATTTTAACCATAGACAATATCACTATTGTCACCCAACCATAGGCACACAGCCACCCCCGAGCACCTTAACCTTTGCTAGATAGAATAATTCCAAAAAGCCACACTAGAACCAACAGATAAACCCTAGTTGCAGTAGTAGCACGAGATGGAACCAAAAAACACCATCCAAATGCAAAAACAACACAAGACAAGGAGAGCACACCTTCTCCAAGGGTAGTGCAAAAGAGAGAGAGTCTCCACAACCACATAATAAGAACAATACTCAACTGCAATAGTTGCAGTTGCACTTCTTCCTCAAATTTGCACCTTTAAGAAATACACCAATATACTTCAAGATGTCACCAAGAATACCAACAAGAGATACTAGAAGGTAGGGTGCATATCTTAGGCTAGATAGCATTAGAGAGAGAGACAAAGAATCACCTCAGAATATGCACCTTTCTTTCTTGCAATTGCAGCTCCAAACTTGCACTATACTTTTCTGAGTGAGTGAGTGAAGTGAGTGTGTATAAATGAGCTAAAGAACCTCTTATTTATAGTGGTTCTTGTCAACTTTCTAGGCCAACTTGTCTTTCTGGAAGATAATACATTGATATTATTTATTCTACTGAGCCGATTTGTCTTCTAGGGTTTTTACACATCTGTTTATGGTTTCTCTTGCTTCCAGAATATTTTATTCTAGTTAAAGGTTACACATGGAGGTTATTACCTTCCACAACTACCATAATATCAACACTCCCTCCTAGCTAGGGAGGAATTAACTGTAATGGTCTCAAACACATCCATCCATTTCACATGGTATGGGCAAGGCTCACATAGTCTTGTATAACATTCTATAGGTAGCATCATCATATCCACATATTCTATCTCATGATCACGCATATCAAGTCACAAGTATCATCATCATTCTTAGTATCATCTGGTAGCATATTGGTATCAAAATATATCATCGTATGCATCATCTCTTGAGGCCATAATACATCTGAGTAAACGAGCATGATGCTGAATAAGTCGTGTGCTGGAATTAGCACACTCAACATAGTGTCTCGCATAAGTCACTCACTCAATAGAGTGATATAGGGACCACTCTTCCTATCTTGGTCACTTCTTGTGACATAGGAAGAATGACTATTCCAACAGATGTTGAAAGCCACACCACGGGCTACAAGGACCATTCTTCCCACTTTGGTCACTATTGTGAACTCAAGAAGAAATAATATCTTGGATCATTTTCCCCCCTCTGTCCACTACTGTGAACTCAGGGAAAATGTTTTTCTTGTACCAATCTCCCCAATTTGGTCACTACTATGAACTCAGGGAGACGAACCATTCTACCTGTCTGGGAAAATCCCCAGGAGAATATTTTTCCTGGACCATTCTACCTATCCGAACAATACCCCAGGAGAACAATTTTCCATGGTACATCAACAATCTATTCTTCCTGGACCATTCTCCACCTGGGGAATGTCTATCCACTGACACACTGACTATCCATGATGACATATATCAACAATCCCTCCCAACCGAGGAAGTCATATCCTCCTTTTCAACCAAGGGAGGGTATCTCCACAAATCCCAACTTGTCCCTCAAGTATGCAAAATTTATCTTGGATAGTGGTTTTGTCAAAATATCAGTTGTCTTCTCATCGATGGAGATGTACTAGAGAATCACTTCTCCCTTATGTACTTTATCATCAATAAAATAATACTTGATCTCAATGTGATTCAACCTGTCATGGAACACGAGGTTCTTTGAAATCGTCACACAACTCTTATTATCACAATATATCACAGTCAAATCCAACACCTGATCAAATAGTCCAGAAATTAGCTTATGGAGCCATACTTTTTCCATACAAGAATCATAAGCTGCAATATACTCTTATTCTGTAGTGATAAGTGCAATAGACTTCTGATTCTTGTTAGCCCATGATATCATAGAAGATCCCAAACTGAAACATGTACCAGAAGTACTCTTTCTTTCATCTGCACTCTTTGCCCAATCTGAATCAGTAAATCCATGCAGTTGTATGCCACTTTTTAAGGCATATCTCAAACCTTAATTTAGCATCCCACTAAGATATCTCAAAATGTTCTTTGCAACTATCCAATGCCCATGTCTAGGTTCCACCTAGAACTCGCTCAATGTGTTCACATCAAAGCAAATGTCTAGTCGGTATTAAACAAATACATCAATCAGCCAATCAACTTTCGGTAAAGGGACAAGTCTACTGGATCATAATCAGAGTCTCTCATCTTCTTCAGATATGTCACCATGGTAATTTCCATGGATTTTCAATCCATCATCCAAAACTTCTAAAGGATCTTTACAACATACTTCCCTTTCCCCAGGAATATTTCACCATGATTCTACCATACTTCTAGTCCCAAATAATAATGCATGAGACCAAGATCCTTCATATAGAATTCAGAGGCTAACTCTCTCTTACATTGAATAATGAGAGGCTTTTCACCTGTCAGAAACAAATCATCAACATATAGTAGCAAGATCATAGGTACATGATTCACAACCTTGTAATAAAGGTTTGGATCAAAATAAATCTTGGAAAATCCAAGTCTCATGAAGTAACTGTCAATTCGTGCATACCAAGCTCTTGGAGCTTGCTTGAGTCCATATAATGCCTTCTTTAATCTGCATACATGGGTTTCTCTCGGGTATACCTCAAAACCTTGAGGTTTCTCTATGCATACTTCTTCCTCAATTACTCCATTGAGAAAAGTGGTATTTACATCCATCTAATGTAAAATCCAACCCATGGATGCTGTAAGAGACATGATGGCTCTAATAGAGGTGTATCTGGAAACTGGAGCAAACGTCTCATCATAGTCTTTTCCCTCCTGCTGGGATAACCCTCTAGCCATGAATCTTGCTGTGTATTTATCGATACTCCCATCTACTGCATACTTTATCTTGTAAACCCTTTTTGAAGTGACTACACACTTTCCTTTAGGTTTAGGCACAATTTCCCATACATCATTTTTCATGATGGATTGATATTCTTCCATCATAGCTTCCTTTCATACTTTCTTCTTGAATTCTTCTTCAAAGGTGGAAGGTTCTGCATTGACAAGACTTGTCATGAGTGCCGCATAACTAGAGAATCTTTTGGGCCTCTTTCTTTCTGTAAAGGTGCCACTGGGAGATTTATGTCTTTCTACTTCTTGTAGGGTGGATTCGAGCCATGTTGGTCATTTTCTGGTCTCGGGTACAATAACTAGCTCCACAGGTTCAAGTGGATGTTATGGTTCTTCATTGGGATGTTCTGGAGAACATGTAGTTTCTTTCTTGGGACCTTCATGTTCTTCTTCATCATTGGAATCCATGGAATCTTCTATATATTTCCTAAGGGAAATATTTTTATCAAAAGTCACATATCTGCTGATTTCAACCTTTTGTCGACATGGAACATAGATTCAGTAAGATTTTGATGACTCACTATATCCAATGAATATTCCCTTCTTTCCTAAAGGTTCCAACTTCTTTCTTTTGTCCTTGGGAACATGAATATATAAAGGACAACCAAAGATCCTCAAGTGTTCAACACTTGTCTTGCTTATGGAGAAAGCTTCTTCTTGAGTCATGTTCTTCAATATACAACGATGACTTCTATTCTGAACATATACAACTATCATAGCTTCTTCTACCCATAGAAACATGGATAGATTCTGGTCATTCATCATTGCCTTAACAAATTCTTCAATGAATCGGTTATGTCTTTCTGCTACACCATTCTGTTGAGGATTGTAGGGATTATTGAGCTCCCTCTAAATCCTTACCTCTTTGCTTAGTGAGGAGGTTGACATTGGTCCACACACATCTAAGTGAATGATTTCCAAAACTTCTTTTGCTTAACACACTTCCTTTATAATTGGTACTTGGTGAGATCACTTTCCTCACCACTTGATGGAGTCATTTGCTCCATGTTTGCAACTGTCACTGTAGCTCCTTCTCAGAGCTATCTCCTGTGACCTTCCCGAACTAAGAACAACAAGAGAAAAAATATTTCCAATATCATTTTCATAAGAACATATCTATGATAACAAGGATGGTAGTCATCATAGAATTACCAAGGTGACCTTCTCGAGAGAAAAACAAGAAATATCTCCTAGAGGAGATGTTAGTTCATTTTGAAAACAATTGAAATAAGAATATATATATCAATAGTACTTAAATGCAACCAGGTATACCTAGAAGTATTATTTTCACAACTATAGTGTTTACTTGTATTGTAGCAACTATAAAACTTGATATGTGCAAATTGAAACTTAACAATTTGATCAATCAAACCTAGAACCTGGAGCCTCAATTGCTAGGGAGGGTGTGCTTGTTCCTATGAATGTACTGAATCCAAGATCACTTCTTGGACATGGTCTCTTGTACATCCCCTGCAAACACACTCATGCTTTGCTAGATGATATAACTTAAAAAGCATATACAAGTGCATACCTTTGAAATTTGTAGCATCGTTAAGCTTGTCTTCTAGTATGAAACTAGACACCATCTTGACAAGAAGAGGTTAGAAACAGAATAAAAAAGGTTCAATGATTAGAACAAGCTAGAAACCTTGAAATTTCAACTTTGACCACAAAATCAATTTTGACCAAAAGTCAACCTTTGACTTTGACTACTCAACCTTTGAATTTGACTTTGACTAAGAACCCAAACTTGACATTTTTGCTGGCCGAGGGCACCAGATGGTGCGCTAGGCTAGGGCATAATAGAATACCCAAAAATATTAGGTCCAATGCTTCACTGAAAGTGCTCAAGAATTTAGGTTAAGGTTTGTTTCCATTGCAAGCTTAGAAACCCTAGTTGCAACTGCAACTGGTGCTATAACAAGCTTAAAAAGAACTGTCAGTATTCCTTCTAGTGGTTATATTGTTCTGAAGGTAGTGTGGGCCCATAACCTGTTAAAATATTCGATGTGCTCATTTTAACCATAGACAATATCACTATTGCCACCCAACCATAGGCACATAGTCACCCCCAAGCAAATTAACCTTTGCTAGATAGAATGATTCTAGAAAGCCACACTAGAACCAGTAGATAAAGCCTAGCTAAAGCAATAGCATGATATGAAACCAAAAAACACCATCCAACTACAACAACAAAACAAGACAAGGAGAGCGCACCTTCTCCAAGGGTAGCACACAAGAGAGAGAGTCTCCACAACCACAAAACAAGAACAATAGTCAACTGTAGTAGTTGCAGCTGCACTTCTTCCCCAAATTTTCACCTTCAAGAAATTCACCAATATACTACAATATGTCACCAAGAATACCACCAAGGGATACTAGAAGGTAGGGCACATATCTTAGGCTAGATAGAGCTAGAGAGAGAGACCAAGAATCACCCTAGAATATGCACCTTCATTTCTTGCAACTGCAACTCCAAAATTTCACTATAATTTTCTTAGTGAGTGAGTGAAGTGAGTGTGTACAAATGAGCTAGAGAACTTCCTATTTATAATGATTCTTGTCACATGTCTGGCTCGACTTGTCTTTCTGGAAGATAATAGATTTTTACACATCTAGGGTTTTTACACATCTGTTTAGGGTTTCTCTTGCTTCCAAAATATCTTATTCTATTCAAAGGTTAAAAATGGAGGTTAATACCTCTCACAACTACCATAATACCAACATTAAGTATTTGGGTTTTGTGTTAAAACCTAACTCGTATGGGTATGAGGATTGGTCATGGTTATTTTTAAAAATTCAAGCAAGAATAGATATGCATGTGAATCAATTTCTTTCCCAGGGAACGTGTTTGGTCCTAATAAAGTTATTCATCTATAGCATTCTAGTGCATTGGTATACCATAGTTAATATCCCAAAAGGAATTCTAGCTAATATTCACAAATCCAATTTCTACTTCTTGTGGTCTGGAAAAAAGCAGGTTGATGGGATCCCTCCCATAAAATGGGCACTATTAGTAACAACTAAGGAGCATGGAGGATGGGGAATCCAAAATTTGGTTTGGTTTAGTAAATAATTCATGGAAAAAGGTTTGTGGAGAATCATCCATAACAAGATGTTATGGGGAAGAGTCTTAGTTTCCAAATACTTGGCAGGGAAATCCATTGAGGAATGGTTCAAAACAATGAGGAAAATAGTAGTTGTGAGTTATATAGGATGTAAATAAATGATGTAATCTTTCCCATTGATTGGGGAATGAAAAAAATGGATTATAGGATATGGAAGGATTTTCCATGTTGGGTAGGACTCGTGGGAGGGCTCGGCGAGAAAATTCTAGCTTCTAGAGAACCTTGTGAGAAGACTTCACACTCGAGGATTTTTCTCGTTCAGGGATGTAGTTGATTAAGGAATGAATTTCACTAGTAGATTGATATAGAAATATTTGGCGGATTTGAACCTCAATGGATGTGTTGGAACATATATAATCCTGAACTTTTGATTTCTCGTTCATGGATGTAGTTGCTTAAGGAATGAATTTCACTAGTAGATTGATATAGAAATCTTTGGCAGATTTGAACCTCGATGGATGTGTTGGAACATATATAATCCTGAACTTTTGAGCTTTACTTTCTCCACTTCATGAAAATCTAATCTTTCCCAAAATGGTAACTTAGAAAATGAATTTCCAATTTTAAATCAAATTCATTTATGGTTAATTAGTAATAAGGCGCGCGTGATATCTGTCGTTGATGAAGTTTTTCCGTTTGATCGAACGATCCTAATTTCTCCGAAGTTTTGGAGCTGCCAAATTGTTAAATACGTAAATCACTAAAGGTCACTTCAAGGCTTCACGCTTTGGGAATTTCGATAAGTCTCAATGATAAAAGTCTCGAAACCCGAAAGCATCCGTTCATCACTTTTCCTAAACCTTTAAAGGACACGAGTCATGGTACACGTGTACATTTTGAGTCTTCCTCGAGTTGACATGTGGAACCCATTTCTGACATTTCCGTTTGAAGATTCATACGATTCTAAGTAACATGTGGCACCTCCCTTTTCTCGACACGTCAACTACAATGACGTCATCTACGGCACGTCACTACGGGAGATGACCCTTCGAAAATATAACAAATAACTAATTCATAAATCACCGAAGTACCAAAATGCCGAAGTATTAAACTTTAATTAATTAAGTTGATCATGATCAAGAGATAATTAATGACTTCACACTTTGGGGTTCGGGCGTTTACCCTTCATCGTATCCTAAAATCTTCGAAGTTTGAATCTCTGAAACACTTAAAGTTAAATATGATTAATTAAGACTTAAAATCGGTTACCGGATAATCGATCACTTTGTAGTTTCATGTTTCAGGGATTTACTCTCGAGCTACATTTAAAACCCCCGCAGTCCGAATTTCTGAAACACTTGAAGTTAACACACCTTTTTTAAAAATCATTAATTAATGTTTTAATAACGATTATCCATGGGTTAACCTTCACAGATTTAGGATTCAGGAAATTCTCACTCTGTCTCATCTAAAACTCCCGAACACGAACTGTCGAATATTAATGACATTTATGACTAATTAAAGGTAATGATTCAAACGCGAATTGTGGATCGTTAGGTAAACATTTCCATTAAAGTTAATAAATTTTTCGTCACTGAAGCTATACGAAAATCAATGTATCTGATTTAAATAAAAGCACTTCGATTTCAAATTCATTTTCACCTTCTGCAATTAGAAATATTTTATCAGTTTGAAAAAGCTCACGGATTTTATTTGCAACAGGTAACCTCACTCAATTTCTTAGAGATCATGGCACCGCGAAAAATGATGAAGAATCCTGATGTGGTTGGTGAAGGTTCAAATCCAAATGTAGACGTTCTGTCGGACACCACGCTGCGCGCCATAGACACTGTTAAATATTAGACGCATGTGTTCAAGGTTCTGGAACATGAGGTCATAAACTATCCAAAAGATTCTAGTGATGAAGAAGATGATACTCATGTAGAGAAAATTAGATATATATCCCAGTCAGAGCTACAAAAGATAGTTGCGCAACCGAGACTCATGCCATATAACGACAAGATAAGTTGGGCCTTGGAAAATGTCGACGTCCAAACCAGGAGAATCATCAACCATAAGAAGGTTGTCGTTGGTTCTTTCCGACTGGAACACCTCCAAGTAATGTATAAGCTATCTCCCAATCCTAAATATAATTACAATGTTGCATTTATGTTGGAGTTTGAGAAAAAGGAATGCATACAATACGACAAGAGTTATCCCGATATCGTCAGGTCCTGGTGGGGGCACCCAGAGAAGTTCAGGGTCGACGCTCATGGTATGTATTCCACAACATCGTTTGACGTTCACATGATTTATGTAGCCATGATTCTCTGTAGATTGCTTGGGAAGGATATTCCCACTCATTTCCCGATGAAATGGGTATCTATCATCCACGAAGTGGCTGAGGGATACACTTTGAATTGGGCCAAAATGTTGTTGGATAATTTGGCCAAAGAAACTACTAAATATAAAATGGTGAAATCAAAGGGGCAGCCCACCCCTTTCTATATGTATGCGTATGTCATGGACGATATATGTTTCATGAACTCTTTCCCATTGATGAATTGGAGATGGACCTCGACTAGTACAGAGCCTATTCACTTCTACCATTCCAAGTTGTGGGAGGAAAAAAGAAAAGATTTCTTTTCCAAAATATTTCACATTGTAGTGGTGCATATTCATATAGCCCTATATGGTCACCCACCTCCTCGAATTTTAGACATGATTATGGGAAATCTAGGAAAAATAGCAGATTGGTTCATTGAAGAAAACTTCTCTTATATCAGGGTTTTTGGATGCTCATTTCCTCACCATGCTCTCCCACGATTTTTACCAGACCGGTTAGTGTGCAGGGAAGTAGCTTACCAGGCAGTAACAAGAGGCATCAACAAGGAGCTGAAGGCAACTCAAAAAAAGGTATGGCCGACTTTCCTTATCCATGTTAGCATGTTTTCACTATTATATTTTAGTCACTCCAAAGTGGAGGTTGCGGATTTGGAAGATGTCAAATTGGTTGACATTGAATTCAAAAGGAATGACCCACACAAAATTGTGGAGAACCACCTAGCCCAATTCAACATGAAAATATATGTACATGAAAACTCCCCATATGAAGAAATATTCAGGGGAGTTAGGTCTTATGAGGAGGTACAAGACAAATTCCAAACCTTGTCCCCATATCAAGAGGCTAGTTTCCTCTGTTTCCAAAGACACAAGTGAAACAATTTTCCAAAAGAACTACAAGGAGAGTCAATGGCAGCCCCTCCTTCACATAAATGTATGCCTCCAGGTTTTGAACCAGGGTACTCTGGTAAACATAATATTGAGGAGACCCCAAAGAGCTTTGAGGTTTTGACACGAGAATTAGAAGCCTCATTGTCAAGATAGCTAGGCCACCAGGCCCTAGCTCATTTCAAAACTTACCTAAATCAAGGACATGATGCATCTCCTTCGACACCAGCCACACCTGCTTCCAATACAGTGGAGCAACAACAATATACAAAGATTGGTACTCCTATTAAATCATTGACACCTCTGCAGTCTAGCTTTGGAAATTCTAGTTCTGAAACCATTCTTGTAAGTGATCTTACCCCAATCTTGCCCGAAGAGATGCCTCCTTCATATTTCTTCTTTAGCAAGAAACAGAGGGCCGTCATCAAGAGATAATCACACCAAAAAGACAGAGTAATAACCAAAAGGCAGATGATGTTGTATGACAAAAATGATCGCGATGATTCAGAATTCACAAAATAAGTTGTAGGTTCATTGGGTGCCTTTTCCATTGCAAACCAATGGTCTGTGGAGAATTTGGCAGAGCAACTAAGATAAAAATGCCTATTGGTGGGGTAGTTGCAAGATCAAATATTGGCCTTGGAACATAATGTAAGGAATAAGATGAGCCAATACTTTGAGATAATCAAATCTCATGACCGACAACAAATCCAACAGTTGTGGGTTAACCTCCAGGAGCTCCATTGAAATTCACATGCCAACCAAGGATTAGTCACTCAACATGATGAATTGATAGGGAAATTGCAAGCCAGATTATACCTGACTGAAGGAACCTCAGTAGATATTTCATCCTTCCAGACTTAAGCACTAGAAAAAAATGAAAAACTGGAAGTGGCCCAGTAGGATCTTTTTCTGAAGATAGATTCCATCCCAAAGTGCTACCAGGTAGTGGATCTTTCTCTGAAATATATCTATATCAAGGAAAGGGAGGATTTCTCAGCCCAGTATAAGTTTCAATAAGCCATCGTATTAATGCAGAAAGAGAATGTTCTTGATTTTCCTATGCTCTCTCCTTATGAACAAATAAGAGGTGAGATGGCTCTAAATGCTTGGGAGACCAATCTGATAAAGAGCAAAACATTTTCCAGAGAAGTAAAGGAGGCTTGCCTAAAAACGTTGTCACCATTAGACAAAGGACTAATTGATCTTAAGGGAAGTGATATCGTGGAAGCCCTGGGGCAGATTTATATAGAAATGAACCAACATAACTCCCTAAAGAGAAAAGAGGAAACTCTGGCAGCCATTCAGAAAACAAGCTAGATTGATCTTTCTAAAATCAATAAATGGTTAATGAATACAAGATTACAATTACAGGCCAAAGCTCGAGAAGTGAAAAGAATCCAAGAAAGGATACCTCAAGTAGAAAATAATTTATTCACTTTTGAGGTGAATGAGACAATTGAACCTTCAAGGATTGTAGTGGAATTGTTGAACATATGCCAACAGTGTATTGACCATAGAAAAACAATATAGCTAGAAGCAGGTAGAAAAATATACAATGTCTTTTCTCCTTTTCATTCTCCTTATCTTTCGTTTTCAAACAACCATCTGTCTCGTTCACTCTTATTCTAAACTCCCACTTACTCCCATTTAATTATCATTCCTCCCACAGACGATTACTTTTCCTACGTCTGTTATTCATTATTTGACAAGACATGCAGAGCTATCCATCCAACTATCCTTCTCCCTCAAAAGAAACGATTTTCTAGAGGGTGAAGAGACAGAAGAAAATGCCAGCAAAGCTCGTCGTATTTTACAGACTGCTATCTTATTTCCGAATTATGCTATTTTGATTAAATATTGTAAGAAGTCCAACCGTTTTGAGTTGTGAAAGATTTTGTATAAATTCATAGATTTAATATCTATTCATGGCTGCTTCTTGCCGGATGTAATAGAGAAAACTCTCCTTTTTGGGTATTATTACAAGTGCATACAAAGATTCCAAGTTCTGTTCAGTTTGAGTTATGTGTTTCTCCTCTATTTCCATATCTTTGAATTTCCTTATGTAATTCCTTGATAAGTGATTGATTTCAATTTAGTATCACAACTACTGTAATCATATTTTCTCAGTAATTCGTTAAGTAAGTAGTTTTTCCTCTGTAATTGTTGTAAGTAACACAAGACCTGCAAGCTATTTGACTTACTGCATCTCATATCCTTTTCAAGGGTGCACTCTTTGCTTTCTTCTACTACAAACAAGGAGAGATGCATCTTCCATTAATGCCCAACTTTGTTTAACATTTTTGTAAGTTTCTCCCACACCATTTTATATCATAATTATGACTCAGACAACGAAATACGACCTCTGTACTGTCCTATTATTAATTTAATTTAAGGATTTTTCTTATATAACTAAAGGTAGAAAAAGCACTCTTTTAAAACATATTTTTAAACAATCTTGATGCCTGACATTACTCTTTGATCCTTAAGTTTAATCTCACAACCAACATCTTTTTGGCGCCGTTGTCGGGGATAGAGAAACAAAGTTATTTTTCCCTGGAGGCTGGGAGAAGGACAAGGAAAATTTCTATCTTTGATAGTGAACAAATATTGAACACACAAGTAAGGCTTATTTTTATCTTTCACTTGGTGACTCCACCATAGATAAAACTGGAATTCGGTCGAAAGAATACCAGAAAGAATACAGACGATAAGCAAACCACAAAAGTATAAGATCCTGAAAGGTTGTTGAAACCAAAGGCATACCTCAAATCGACTACTTCATCAGCAGGTAAAGTATATCAACCCAAAGTTATACATGTTAATGCTAAGGTTCTGATTGAAGAACTAACCCCTGAAGAGAGTTTTAAGCTTGAGAATCCGGAGGTAATTGTACCTAATATAAAGATTGATATTGACTCGACTGATACTCCTACCAGTCAAAACAAAGAATCCCTCTCTATACCCGCTGTCGTTGACACTTTGCCAATTCCATCCTTGCCAGAAGTAAAGGTTTTAGTTTTCCGAAACTATGAAGAATATATTTTATACATTGATTCATCCCCTATCGGTTCTCCTATCTATACATCTTGTAAGTCTGAGGAAACCAGTCCACATTTCCATTTTCCTCCTCTTCTAGATTTTTCATCTATTAATGACATTTTTCCAGAACTTCCTTCACCACATCCCGAAGTAGTCGAAAGGTCACCACTTCCCTTAAAGTTTTTGAAAACCCCTTTTTTCCCAAAGTCCATCCCCTAGAATTCCAATGGTTGCTGCTGGAGGAGGTGGCACCGGAGGCGGAGGAGCAGGTGGACAAGGTCAAGGACAATGTCCATCCCATAGAATCTTTGCCAAGGTAGCTTGTAGATACACTCCCTTGGTCCTCCCTATTGTCCTTCACGATTTGCCCAAAAATTATATGAAAAACCTACCAAAATTTATGGGGGAAGGAGATATAACCACAACCAAGCACATAGCCCTTTTTTATCAGTTTGTTGATATCCTTGGCATCGAGCATGAAGATGTTTACTCAAGTATTTTAGTATAAAAATTCGAAGGACAAATAAGAAACTTGTTCTGAGGACTCCCAGTAGGGTCCTTACGGTCATATGATGATCTAGAAAATGCATTTTTAAGACAATGGGGAGAAAAGAAAGACCATCCCTATTATTTGACTGAATTCGGGGCTTTAAAAAAAATATTTATGAATCAGTTCTTGAATTTACTTATAGGTTCAATAAACTGTAAAACAAGATCCCAGCCGAAGTTAAACCCTCTCAACCTACGACAAAGGTAACTTTTGCAGGATATTTTGAACCCGACTTTTCCCTCCTCTTAAGAGAAAGAAGATCTGCCACTCTAGCAGGAATGCAAGATGATGCCATAGAAATCGAATCAAATATGACGACATCCGGGAAATTAAAAACCAAATTTGAGACGGGAACTAGAGAACCTAGGCATTTCAAAGAATAGGCAGGGCCATCTAGATCTAGGAAGTCCGCAGAAGAGAAAATGGATGAGATGGCCAAAATAATTATAGATTTATCAAACAAAATATCGAGGATGGAATTAGATTTGGCCAAATCCGATACTTACATTAGGAATCAATTCAAGAGAAACCCTAACCCTTAGATACAATAGAGACAAATTAAAAATGAAGATCAAAAGATCCAAGCCGCATTTAAAACTGAAAATTTTATGC
Organism: Picea glauca; assembly: GCA_000966675.3. Lineage (NCBI taxonomy): Eukaryota > Viridiplantae > Streptophyta > Pinopsida > Pinales > Pinaceae > Picea > Picea glauca. The sequence continues at coordinate 195,493 of JZKD02S0063527.1, forward strand.
AGAGGGATGACATGAAAAATTATGAGGAGTTAGAAGAGGATCTAAACAACCTTAGCGATGACGACCTTGAGCCTCATTTAACTAGGTAGGATTATGAAAAGTCTCTAGACCTAGAACCCCTGTTTAATAATGATGAAAGTATCAACAATCTGAGATAATCTACGTATCAAGGACTTGCCGACTCAATAATGGTCGAACTCCAGCAGAAGTACAATTTAAGGCCCAAAGAAAAAAATCCTATGAATGTTCCACCGAAAAATATTTTATCAATAAATAAAACAAATGAGGCAATTGTTACTAAACTGCTAGTTGAAACAAAAGCTGCCCGAACAAAACACGTTGAAACAAGAGAAACACAAACTAAAAATATGGAAAATATAGAATCACAAGCTCCAACCAGAGAAATAGAAAAAAAAATTAGAGGTTTCGGTTTAGAAAATGAACTTAATAAAATTAGAATCCCATGCCCCTGGTTGAGCTTGCAAAAAGTCCAATTTATAAAAAGCAGATTGCGAAAATGATAAATTTTTCTAATGTTGAATGTCATGCAGATGTTATCAATCTACAAGATGAAAGACCTACGATCATGTTTGGTCCACACATTGAAAATACTAAGGATTTCGTTGCTCCGTTTTATATTACACTAACTGTGCACGACCACTTACTCCACAACTGCATGTTAAATTTTGGGGCCTCTCATAATTTAATGCCTAAAATTATCATGGAAAAATTGTGCCTCGAAATCACTAGACCTTATCAAGACTTATACTTGTTTGATTCCAAAAAAGTTAATTGTTTTGGCATGATCAAAGATTTGGTAGTAAATCTTGCACAGATCCCTATAAAAAGTATCCTTATGGATGTAGTCGTTGTTGACATCCCTGCCAAGTACGACATGTTGTTATATAGGTATTGAGGCACCAAATTAGGAGGATCACTTCAGTTGGACATGACTTACGCTATGATCCCAATTTTCGGTGGACAATTTACTCAACTATACAAAGAGACTAGACTGACATATACTGTAAATGACCCCAAAACCGAAACAATTACCCATTCTATGTTGTTGATTAGGACTTAGGAAATTGTATATTATCAATAGATGACGATTTCGAAGAATGTACAAAAGAAGAAAATAAAAAAGTAGAAAAAACAAAAAAAAGTGTAAATAATAGAGAAGGAATGTGGAAAATGTTTTTTTGATGGCGCTTTGTCCTACGAAGGAGCAGGGGCTGAAGTGTTATTTGTAGCGCCAAGAGATGAGTATGTTATTCCCTTCTCATTTAGATTACAGTGGGAGGTTGATTATACAAATAGTGTCTGTGAGTATGAATCTCTAGTCTTAGGATTAAAAGATGCCATAAAATTAAAAATTGAACATTTGATAGTTTATGGTGATGCAGAGCTTATTGTGAAACAAATAAAGCAACAATATCAAGCCAAGCATCCAAGGCTAAGGTCATATAGAAATTGCACTTAGGATTTGATAGAAAATTTATTCTCGTCCTTTAACATTCAATCTATTCGCAGAATGGAAAATCAATAGGTCAATTCTTTAGCCAAAGATGCAACCACCTTTGTACCACCTACTTTCCTAAAACTGAAATATCACATCGAAATGAGACACATGCCTTCGAACTCGAACAATTTTCAACACTGGAAAGTCTTTGAAGACGGTGAACAAATTAAACAGTTCCTTGAAATGGTCGATGAGTTCTCTGAGACTCACATAGATCAGGAAAACCAGAATGATCCTATCTGGGTCATGCAGGAAGGTGAAGACCCTGAAAATTTCTAGGATAAGATCGCAAATCATTGTATGCTTGTGGTTAAAAATAATCAGATCCCTAGAGGTCCAATCCCCTTAGAGATATTATTTGACCATGATGACATACCTTTAAAATATACCTTACGACCTCAGCTCAAAGTGGTTGAAGACTATAATATAGGAACTGTGGAAAATCCTAAACTGGTCAAGATATCTAAATACCTTCCAGTCCAAATGAAGAATAAGTACACCGAGTTGCTTAAGGAATATAAAGACATTTTTGCATGGTCCTATGATTAGTTAAAAACTTACGGTACTTCTGTAATTGAACACAAAATTCCTTTGAAACATGGTATCAAACCTTTCAGGCAGAAACTCAGACAAATAAACCCTATTCTTCTACCAGTGATAGAAAGGGAAGTCAAGAAGCTTCTCGATGCGAAGATTATCATTCCACTCATATATCTCGAATGGGTAGCTAATTTGGTACTCGTTAGGAAGAAAAATGGCGAAATAAGGCTCTGTGTAGATTTCAAAAACTTAAATCGGCCATCCCTCAAAGACAACTACCCACTACCAAAAATGGATCATCTTCTAGAAAAGGTAGTTGGAGCTAACAAAATGTCTATGATTGATGGTTTTTCAGGATATAATCAAATTGTTGTCCATGAAGACGACAAAGAAAAAAATGTGTTTACCACTCCATGGGGAACTTTCATGTACGATAAAATGCCATTTGGTTTGATGAACGCATGGGATACTTTCCAGGGAGCGATGGACATCACGTTCGTCGGTGAGAAAGACAAATTCGTTTTTATTTATCTTGATGTTTTAACGGTTTTTTCTAACTCTAATGTAGAACACCTGCTACACCTCAACCAGACCTTCGAAAACTGCAAAAAGTTCGATTTGTCTCTTAATCCTAAAAAATCATATTTCTCTATGAAAGAAGGTAAGATATTGGGTCATATAGTGTTGAATGAGGGAATCAAAGTTGACCCAAAATGATTTGAGGCTATAGACACAATTAATATTCCTAGGAACAAAAAAGAAATTCAATCTTTTTTAGGAAAAATAAACTTTTTGATAAGATTCATTCCAAATTTTGTTGAAATAATTAAAATGATTACAGACATGTTGAAGAAAGACAGTGAAGTAAAATGGACCATTGAAGCTAAAGAATATTCGAGTGCGTCAAGAAATCCATAGGGGAAGCACCGGTGTTAGCAAGTCCATACTATACAAAGGAATTCCTGATCTTTTTGTTTGCTTCCGAACATATTGTTGCAGGGGTACTCCTACAAAAGAACGAGGAAGAATTCGAGCAAATAATAGCTTTCTTCATAAAATCCTCAGTGATGCAGAGTTAAGGTATGATATACTTGAAAATAAAGCATACACAATGGTGAAATCTCTCAAGGATTTCAGGACATATGTACTGCATTCCAAGATAATTTCTTACGCACCGACTAATGGTATTAAGGACATTTTAGTTCAGTCAGACAATGATGGGAGAAGACGATGATGGCTAGCTAAAATTCAAGAATTTAATCTAGAAGTGAAACCAACCAATCTAGTCAAAGGTCAAGGCCTGGAAAAATTGTTAGCCGAATCAAATTTCAGGGCACTCAGGATAAACCACCTGGAATCACATGGATATATACCAGATATAGAGGAACTTGATGATCAAACCCCTACAATCCATATCAAAGATAATTTTTGTTCCTCTCCTTGGTATTTCGATATTGTTTCATACCTCCTTACCCTTCAGTGCTCGAATGACATGACTCCATCCAAGGCGAGAACTTTGAAGATGCACGTAATTAAATATTGTATTATTGAAGGTCAGTTGTACTGGAAGGATCCTCTAGGTTTATTGTTAAGTTTCTTAATAGAGTTTGAAATAGAAGGCGTCATAAATGAATTTCATGAAGGGGTGTGTGGAGGACACCACGCCTTGAGAGCAACGACCTAGAATATTTTAAGAGCTGGGTATTATTGGCCAAAATTATTTGCTGATGTGAATGCCAAGGTCAGAGCCTACAACTCTTTCCAATTGTTCTCTGGTAAGCAAAATCTCCCTGCACTACCTTTAGTCTCGGTCAAACAAGAAGTGCCCTTTCAACAATGGGGTCTAGATTTCAATGGAGAAATCCATCTGCAGTCAAGCGCCCAAGATAAATGGATTTTAACCGCTATCGATTACTTCACGAAGTGGGTCGAAGCCATTCCAACTTGGAATGCTACGGATTTGGTAGTAATAAATTTATTGGAAGAGAACATCCTATCAAGATTTGGTTTTCCTTGAAAAATAGTCATTGACAATGCCCAATCTTTCAAATCTATGGAGATGGTCAAATTCTTCCAAAAATACAACATTGTGATAGGATATTCTACAACTTACTATCCTCAAGGGAATGGGTTGGATGAATCATCCAAGAAGATCCTGATGACTATAATAAAAAAGGTGTTGACAAAAAATAAGAAGTCTTGGCACGTTCACTTAAAATACGCCTTATGGGTGAATCAAATTGACACCAAGAAATCAATAGGTATGTCCCATTTTCAAATGGTTTATGGTATTGACGTTGTCCTTCCTATAAATCTCACTCTTCCTGCAATGAATATTTGGAAAGAATCAAATGAAGAGCCACATGAAGTTACAAGAAGGATAAATCAAATAATCGAAGTCCAACAAAATAGGTCCGAAGTAGATGACAAACTTTAGAAGTACCAAGATAATATGAAGGTCCTTTTTGATAAAAAGGATAACGACAGGGAGTTTATTCCTGGAGATCTAGTTTTAAAGTGGGATTCTAGAAAAGAAGATGCAGGTAAACACGACAATTTCGATCATCTCTGGTTTGGTCCATTTAGGATTGCAGCTACTATGGGGAAAAATTCCTTCTTACTGGAAAACCTCGACAAAAAAATTCTTGGCGCTCCTATCAACGGGCGTTACCTAAAACATTTTATGCAATAATCATATTTCAGATGTCCATTGTATATACCAGTTTCAGTTTCCATATTTCAGTTTGCAATTTTATTTTTCTTTTGTAAATTATCCAAATTTTACTTTTACTGTAAATAAACCAGGTTTACTTGATACCATCGAAACAAAAATATAAAAACATATATACCGCATATCATTTCTATTTTGCGAAATTTCCTGACGTGTCCCATTTTTGTTCCCATGCATAATACTTACTATCAGTTGATGAGATAAAGACATATTGGAACATTTAATTTCTCTCAAACAGGTGATAAACCAATGATTTACTTGATTAAAAAGATAAATGAAATCTGAGATATGAAATCCTACCCAACTAGTCCAAGCTAAAATTTCAAAGAAATTTTACTGAATGTAAAAGGGGTTTCACTCATATAGATATTGTCACCTGATCAAATATCATAGAAGTATGAAATTACAGCTTAATTCTAAAACTTCTCTGAATGAAATAAAAATGAAATAAAAATAAAAATAAAAATAAGAATAAAAAGCGGCTTAAAGGAGAAGTTGGATAATAAAGAAACGAACTTGTGTGGAAATGAGATCCTTTTGCGTCAGACCCTCTGAGTCCTTGTTCTGTTTCATTTTGCATATCCCCGAGGCTTTTATCTCTTATGATTTTCACTATCTTTCCTTAGGTCTTCATGGAAAGAAAGCATTTCGCTCTGACTCTGAAAACTTAAAAACATATCTTCAAAACAAGATGAGGCAAAAATCTTTAGGTTCTTCTGATTTTAACTAAAAGAAAGTATGTCTAGGCTAATCCTGATAACTTTATCTCTTCTATCTAGTTTTAAACTGACTAATTCGCTCAAGGTTGATCCCCGAAATTCAAAACTCCTATAAAATCTTCCCTATAGGCAAAGGTGTATTGAAGATTGGAAGAAAATTAGTTTCAGAGTATACTTAAAAATTATGACAGACCTTTCTTTTAAAAATTTTAAGCAGATATCATTCCTTGTATGATGCATATAGATTGATATCCCCCACTTCAAAATATTAAAAATATAAGACAGATGGTGGAAGGAAATTCATAATCTGATTGTACAAGATACCAGATATATAAAATATGCAGAACAGAAATAAAATGCTAGAAATGGTAGAATAACAGTAAAATATCCAGCATAATCTTCACAATACACAGAAATGATATACGAAAT
>JZKD02S0063527.1:205499-245152 GCA_000966675.3 Picea glauca
CGTCTCTACCCTGAAAAAAAATACCCACAATTTCTGCCAAGGAAAGTGCTCTGATACCACTTGCAAGATACCAAATATATAAAATATGCAGAACAAAAATAAAATGCTAGAAATGCCAGAATAACAGTAAAATATCCAGCATAATCTTCACAATACATAGAAATGATATATGAAATAGCAATAGAAAAGCACATTGATTCAGAAAGCAATGTTCACAGGCCTCTTCGAGGGGGCAACCTCCAGTCAAGCAGCGCTCTGTTACAATAATCTCCAAGCTAGGGTTTCATACCCTCGACCCTTATTTATACTAAATATGTCTATTAAGATAAGCATCTAGAGGAAGATCCTTCTAGAAGCGGAAGCTTCTATTAGGTCTTCTTACATCTGCCTTATTCTATTTTATTGAAAGGCCTTATTAATATTGACCTTTATTACATATGAATACATTGATCTACCTATGTGCGGGTTAGGACCTTAACAGATTGCCCCCATCTAGTCTAAGACAGATGGTGAAAGGAAATTTGAAGTTTGATTGCCCCCATTTTGTCCAAAAAGAGATGATGAAAAGAATTCATATAATGATTTCCCTCATCTCAGCAAAATGTAAAACTGCTAATTGAAGTGGTGAAAGGAAATTCAATGGGAGAAGTAAATAACTTCACCGGGGTACTGAACAAGCTCGCCGGTAGTGAAGAAATGTCTATGATATCTGTACGGTTTTAATATATATATATATATATACATGATATACTCTGACATTTAGTTTTCTTTCCAGTAATATTTACATTCTGAACAAATGAGGGATTCCCTAAATAAATTTCTACATTTACTTAACCTTGATGCGAACAAAATCAGTCGAAGTCTGATATTTCAGTTAAAGTCATTTTGATTATCTTAAACAAATCCAAACTCAGTTTTAGGAAAGGGAAATTTTAAATAGCCTAACTTGAGATCAGTGATTAGGTGTGTTTTGAAGGTTTTCTGAGATTTGGTCGAAGTTCATTTTTCTCTGTATGATTAATCCCTAAAGGTGTTTCCCAGAAATGCAATAATGACTCCATTTACCCATTAAAGGCACTTGGTCTACTATTCTTCTGCATCTCACAGGGAGACACGATCCGCAGATGGATCCTATGTTGGAACACATACAATCCTGAAATTTTAAGCTTTACTTTCTCCACTTCATGAAAATACAATCTTTCCCAAAATGGTAACGTATAAAATGACTTTCCAATTTTAAATCAAATTCATTTCTGGTGAATTAGTAATAAGGCGCGCATGATATCCGATGTTGATGAAGTTTTTTCGTTTGATCAAATGATCCTAATTTCTCTGGAGTTTTGGAGCTGAAAAATTGTTAAAGATGTAAATCACTAAAGGTCGCTCCAGAACTTCAGGAATTTCGATAAGTCTCAACGATAAAAGTCCTGAAACCTGAAAGCGTCCATTCATCACTTTTCCTAAACCTTTAAAGGACACGAGTCATGGTACACATGTATCTTTTGAGTCTTCCTCGATTTGACACATGGCACACATTTATGACGTTTCCTTTCGATGATTCATACGATTCTAAGTAACATGTGGCACCTCCCTTTTCTCAACATGTCATCTCGAATGATGTCATCTATGACACATCACTACGGGATATGACCCTTGAGAAATATAACAAAGAACTAATTCATAAATCACCAAAGTACCAAAATTATGAAGTATTAAACTTTAATTAATTAAGTTGATCATGGTCAAGAGATAATTAATGAATTTTCACTTCGGGGTTCAGACATTTACCCTTCATTGTATCCTAAAATCTCCGAAGTCCAAATCTTCAAAACACTTAAAGTTAAATATGATTAATTAATATTTAAAATCGGTTATCAGATAATTGATCACGTCGTAGTTTCGGGTTTCAGGGATTTCCTCTCGAGCTACATTTAAAACCCCCGAAGTTTGAATTTATGAAACACTTGAAGTTAACACACCTTTTTTAAACATGATTAATTAAGGTTTTAATAGAGATTATCCAGGGGTTAACCTTCACAGATTCAGGATTCGATAACTTCTCACTCTGTCTCATCTAAAAATACCAAACATGAACCGTCGAATATTAATGGCATTTATGACTAATTAACGATAATGATTCAAACATGGATTGCAGATCGCAAGGTAGACATTTCCATTAAAGTTAATAATTTAAATAAAATCAATGTATCTAATTTAAATAAAAGCACTTGGATTTTGAATTCATTTTCACCTTCCGCAATCAGCAATATTTTATCTGTTTGAAAAAGATCACATATTTTCTCTGCAACAGGTAACCTCACTCAATTTCTTAGAGATCATGGCACTGCAAAAAATGATGAAGAAGCCTGATGCGGCTGGTGAAGGTTCAAATCCAAATGCGGACATTCTGTTGGACACCACACCATGAGCCATAGACACTATTAAATCTTAGATGCAGGTGTTCGAGGTTATGGAACATGAGGTCATAAACTGTCCAGAATATTCTGGTGATGAAGAAGACGATACTCATGCAACTAAACTCAAATATATAGCCCAGTCAGAGCTACACAAGATAGTTGTGCGGTCGAGACTCATGTCGTATAACGACATGATAAGTTGGGCCTTGGAAAATGTTGACGTCCAAACCAGGAGCATCATCAACCATCATAAGGTTGTCATTGGTTCTTTCCGACTAGAACACCTCCAAGTAATGTATAAGATATCTCCCAACCCTAAATATAATTACAATGTTGAATTTATGTTGAAGTTTGAGAAAAAGGAATTCATACAATATGACACGAGTTATCCCGATATCATCGGGTCCTGGTGGGGGCACCCAGAGAAGTTCAGGGCCGACACTCATGGTATGTATGCCACAACATCATTGGACATTCACATGATTTACGTAGCCATGATGCTCTGTATATTTTACAGGAAGAAGATTCCCACTCATTTCCCGATGGAATGGGTATCTATCATGTACAAGGTGGCTAGGGGATACACTTTTAATTGGGCCAAAATGTTGTCAGATAATTTGTCCAAAAAAATTACTGAATACAAAATGGAAAAATCAAAGGGGCTACCCGCCCCTTTCTATATGTATGCGTATTTCATGGATGCTATCTGTTTCATGACCCTTTTCCCATTGATGAATTGGAGCTGGACCTCGACCAGTACAAAGCCTATCCACTTCTACCATTCCAAGTTGTGGGAGGAAAAAACCAAAGATTTCTTTTACAAAATCTGTCACAATGTAGTGGTGCCTGTTCATATAGCCCTATATGGTCACCCACCTCCTCAAATTTCAGACAGGATTATGGGAAATCTAGGCCAACTAGCAGATTGGTTCATTGAAGAAAACTTCTCTTATATCAGGGTTTTTTGATGCTCAGTTCCTCCCCATGCTCTACCACGATTTTTACCAGACTATCTAGTGTGAAGGGAAGTAGCTTTCTAGACAATAATGGAGGAATCAACAAGGAGTTGAAGGCATCTCAGAAAAAGGTATGGCCGAATTTCCCTATATAGGTTGGCATGTTTTTACTATTATATTCTGGTCACTCCAAAGTGGAGGTTGTGGCTTTGGAATATGTCAAATTGGTTGACATCGAATTCAAAAGGCACAACCCACACAAAATTGTGGAGAACCACCTAGCCCAATTCAACATGAAAATATATGTACATGAAAACTCCCCATATGACAAAATATTCAGGGGAGTTAGGTCTTATGAGGAGGTACATGACAGATTCCAAACCCTGTCCCCAAATCAACAGGCTAGTTTCGTCAGTTTCCAAAGACACGGGCAAAACAATTTGCCAAATGTGGTACAAGGAGATTCGTCGGTCACTCCTCTTGCACATGAATCTATGCCTCTAGGTTTTGAACCAGGGTACTCTGGTAATAATAATATTGAGGAGACCCCAAAGAGCTCTGAGGTTTTGACAGAACAATTAGAAGCCTCATTGTTATGACAACTTGGCCATCATGCCCTAGCTCATCTCATAACTTACCAAAAGAAAGGACATGATGCATCTCCTTCAACACCAACCACACCTGTTGCCAATACAATAGAGCAACAACAATCTACAAAGATCAATACTCTTATTACATCATTGACACCTCTGCAGTCTAGCTTTAGGAACCCTAGTTCTAAAATCATTCTTGTAAGTGATCTTACCCCAATCTTGCCCAAAGAGATGCCTCCTTCAGATTTCTTCTTTAGCAAGAAACGGAGGGCCATCATCAAGAGATAATCACACCAGAAAGAGAGAGTAATAACCAAAAGGCAGAGGATGTTGTATGATGGAAATGATCGCGATGATTCAGAATTTGCGAAAGAAGTTGCAGGTTCATTGGGTGTCGTTTCCATTGCAAATCAATGGTATGTGCAGAATTTGGCAGAGAAACTAAGACAAAAAATCCTATTGGTGGCATAGTTGCAAGATCAAATAATGGCCTTGGAAAAGACTATAAGGAATATGATGAGCCAATACTTTGATCTAATCAGATCTCATGACCGACAACAAATACAACAGCTGCAGGATAACCTCTAGGAGCTCCATCGAAATTCACAATCCAACCAAGGATTAGTCACTCAATGTGATGAACTGATATGGAAATTGCAAGCCAGATTATACCTGACTGAAGGAACCTCAGTAGATATTTCATCCTTCTAGACTCAAGAACTGGAAATAAATGAAAAACTGGAAGTGGCCCAACATGATCTTTTTTTGAAGATAGATGCCATCCAAAAGTGCTCCCAGGAAGTGAATCTTTCTCTGAAATATGTCTATGTCAAGGAAAGGGAGGCTTACTTAGCCTAGGCTAAGTTTCAAGAAGCCATCGTATTAATGCAGAAAGAGAATGTGCCTGATTTTCCTATTCTCTCTCCTTTTGAACAAATAAGAGGTGAGATGGCTTTAAAGGCTTGGGAGACCAATCTGACAGAGAGAAAAATATTTGCTAGAGAAGTAAAGGAGGATTTCCTAGAAACGTTTTCACTATTAGACATAGGAATAATTGATATTAAGGGAAGTGATATCGTGGAAGCCCTAGGGTAGATTGATATAGAAATGAACCAGCATAACTCCCTAAAGAGAAAACAAGAAACTCTGGTAGCCATTGAGAAAACAAGCCAGATTGATCTTTCTAAAATCAATAAATGGTTAGTGAATCCAAGCCTACAATTACAGGCCACAACTCAAGAAGTGAAAAGAATACAAGAAAGGGTACCTCAAGTAGAAAATAAGTTATTCACTTTTGAGTTGAATGAGACAATTGAACCTTCAAGGCTTGTAATGGAATTGTTGAACAGATGCTAGAGTGTATTGACCATATAAAAACAATATAGCTAGAAGTAGGTAGAAAAATATACACAATCTTTTCTACTTTGCATCGTCCTTATATTCTGTTTTCAAACAACCATCTATCTCGTTCACTCTCATTCTAAACTCCCGCTTACCCCCATTTCATTATCATTCCTCCCACGCACGATTAATATTCTTACGTCCATTATTCATTCTTTGACAAGACATGCAAAGCTATCCATCCAACTATCCTTCTCCCTCAAAAGAAACATTTTTCCATCAGGTGAAGAGACAAAAGAAAATGCCAACAAAGCTCATCAGATTTTATAGAATGCTATCTTATTTTTGAATTATGTTATTTTGATTAAATATTGTAAGAAGTCCAACCGTTTTGAGTTGTGAAATATTTTGTATAAATACATAGATTTAAGATCTATTCATGGCTGCTTCTTTCCGGATGTAATAGAGAAAACTCTCCTTTCTGAGGATTAATACAAGTGCAGACAGAGATTCCAAGTTCTATTCAGTTTGAGTTATGTGTTTCTTCTGTATTTCCATATCTTTGAATTTCCTTATGTAATTCCTTGATAAGTGATTGATTGCAAATTAGTATCACAACTACTCTAATCTTATTATCTCAGTAATTTGTTAAGTAAGAAATTTTTCCTATGTAATTGTTGTAAGTAACACAAGACCTGCAAGCTATTTGAATTAATGCATCTCATATCTTGTTCAAGGGTGCACTCATTGATTTCTTCTATTGCAAACAAGGTGAGATTCATATGCCATTGATTCCTATCTTTGTTTAACAATTTTGTAAGTTTCTCCCACACCATTTCATATCATAATTGTGACTCAGACAATGAAATATGACCTCTGTATTGTCCTATTATTAATTTCATTTAAGGATTTTTCTTATATAACTAAAGGTAGAAAAAACACTCTTTTAAGACATCCTTTTAAACAGTCCTGATGCCTGGCATTACTCTTTGAGCCTTAAGTTTAATCTCAGGACCAACATGAGGTATGGTGCAAGAGGAATGTTTGTATAGGTATCCTAAAATCAAATTTTACTTGTCTGGACGAGGATGCAATAGACTCTTTAAGTTGGAAAAAAAATGTGAAGGTTAGCACCTATTCAATAAAGATGGGTTATTTGGCACTAGAAGAAGGATCCCTCGAAGGTCATATTAAATCGTGGTGGAATTCTATCTAGAAATGGAATGCTCTAAAAAAATTGCGAGTCCTCTTTTGGTTAACAATGGAACAAAAAATCCTCACGTGGGATGTTCTTTTGCATCGAGGTTTGAATGGGCCTGACTATCATTCTTTATGCAAACTTGATTGTGAATTGACACACCACCTTTTTTTTCAATTCCCCTATGAAAGACATGTCTAGAATCAAGTGGTTGGTATGTTTAATATCCCTTTGATAATCCTTGAAGGAAGCATGAAGGAATGGTTGGATTCATGGAGTAAATAAAAAACAATTAGAGAGGTTGAATCTCTACCTAGTTTCTTTGTGTACTTCATATGGTGGTCTAGGAACCTGAACATTTTTCAGGACAAGTATATCCCTCCTGAGGTAGTGGAAATATTGATTCACAAGATGGCAGTGGAATTTAGGAAAGATCCTACTAAGGAAAAGAAACAAGTTGCTATAATGCTAGATTTGATCGAAGGTATCCCTTGGGTTTTTTTTGATGGGGAAATTTAAGGACACCCCCCACACTGTGGGGTAGGGGAGGTATTATATATTTCTTGTTGAAATATTGCAACTGCAAAGAATATTCTACTTATTATTGAGCTATTATCTTATAGATCAATCCCCTTTTATGGATTGATCATGTCGGGCTTTGTATAAGACCAAATTCTCTTTTGTGGATTGGTCAAACCCTAATTAAATGATTCTAATTAAGAAGTCGGTCCCCAAGCCTAATTAAAGTGGTTTTAACCACTAAGTGAAGATGTCGGCCCTGCTTGATGAAGAGACACCACCCTAGCGCCCGCCAACTAGTATAAATAAGAGTGGAATGTGCCTCATTAGCTCACTCACTCAAGTCACTCATCTAGTGTGAAAGTTTGAAGGAAGTTGAAGTTGTCAGTTGACAGAAGAAGGAAGAGAGAGGTACATTATTCAATGTTGTATATTCTCTAGTGTTTGGCTTATTATCTTGGCATTGCATTGACAATCTATATTAAGGAAGTTTTTGTTGGGTTTTCTCCCCCATGAAGGTTTCCCGGGGTAAATGTTGTGTACCTTGTGATTTTGTATCTTTCAATGATCCTACTTATGCTATTATTGTCTAGTAAATTGAAAATAACTTAATATTTGCTCTAAATTTAACATGGTTTCAAATCTTGATTGAATAGAGCACCTTTCACTGGGTTACCAAAAACGTCACTGTTGTCGTACAAACGTCACTGTTGTTGGAAGAGAATTTCAGCCTAAAAACTACCTAGGGAAGTGCACCCTATCCTAGTGAACTCATTTGCAACTTGAGTGCACCTTTTCACTGGTGAGAGTCTCCATAAAGTAAAAACCTAGTTTTCACTTGTACTAGAAAACTAGGAATCCAGAACCAATACCGGAAGTACTAGTCTAGATTTGCGTAGGTCCAGTTTCAAGGGGTAAAATATGGATTTTCATAAAATTGATTGCACCAGGCTACTCAGCTCAACCAAGCACACCTCCTAGTAATTTCAGATCTAAATTCTGAGCACTTTCACTTTTTGGTCATTTTCCCAGCTTCAGGTCAAGTTGTCTGGAAGCACCAAGCTTGTTGACAAATTAGAAGGTGTGGATAACTTCCATACCTGGAAGTATAAGATTTCACTCATTATTGAAGGGAATGAACTTGCAATATTCATGAAATAAAATGTACCAGAACACGCAGATGCTTCAGCTAAAGCAAAGTACCAGAAGGATATGGTTAGGGTGAAAAGAATCATTATAGACTCTATTAAAGATCACTTGATCCCCCAAGTGGCTTATAAGAATACTCAAAAATAAATGTTTGATGCCCTAACCAGATTGTATGAAGGAAGAAACATTAAAAAGAATATGAACTAGAGAACTCAACTCAAGAATACAAAGATGCAGAAAGGAGAAATAGTTCATGACTATTTCTCTATGATATCTCAATTCAAGGAACAACTAGAAGCAATTAGAGATACCCTAGATGAATATGAACTCATAATGAAAGATATTAATGGTCTCACAAGACCTTGGGATGCGTTCATCCAAACCATTTGTTCCAGAAAGGAGAAACTATAATTTGATAATCTTTGGGAAGAATGTGTTCAAGAAGAACCAAGAGTAGCTAACTGAGAAACAATACTATTAAGAGATGAAGATGAAGATCTAGCTACTCATTCTAAAGGAAGAAAGAGAAGGTCTCACTTCAAGAAGGAGACCCACCTACATAAGGAGTCTCATTCCCCAAATAGATTCATCCATAAAGAATCTCACCCTCCAAGGAGATTCCAGAAGTTTCAGAAAGTTCAAAGAAGAGAAAAGGATTTCTCCTCCTATCAATGTTACCATTTTGACAAGATGGGACATATTGCTAAGAATTGTCCAACTAGAAGAGAATAATACAAGAAGAGAAATAACAAAACACACCATGCCCATGCAATTGAAGATGATGATCCACCCATGAAGATGATTAAAGAAAATATTGAAGATTATGTCTTATTCTCTTCCCTCTTAGTATCAGTATCACCTAGAGAGAACACTTGGCTCATAGATAGTGGCTCTTCTAAGAACATGACAGGTTAGAGAGACATTCTCTCTAGCCTCACAAAAAAGGACTTTCCCTAGAAAGTTACACTTGGAAATGATTACCAATACCCTATCAAAGGAGTGGGGAGTCCACCTACAAACTTGATTCAAGGACACCAATGAATATGAAGGATGTACTATATGTACCAGGTTTGATGAAGAATTTTCTTTCTATCTCAACTTTAGATAAGAAAGGCTTCAGGGTTGCATTCATAGTTGATGAAGTCCTTATGTGGCCTAAAGGAAAAACCATAGAAGATGCAATTGTTAATGGAACAATATAAGGTGGCCTATATAATTTAAAAGGCCACTCAGATGCATCCTTGACTCACTCCCCTGAGAGTCCATGTGAAATTTGGCATAGAATACTAGCTCACATCAACTACAAGGCCCTACCATTTGTGAGCAAGGCAGTTACATGTCAACCATATTTCAAGGTTGATCATGAAGGTGTGTGCAAGGGATGTGCACAAGGAAAGAACATAAATAATCATTTCCCAAAGAGTGACAATAAAGAAAAATGAGTCTTGGAGCTCATGCACTCAGATGTATGTGTCCCAATGCCATCAACCTCTCTTAGTGGGTATGTATAATATGTGTCATTTATTGATGACTACTCTCACAAGACTTGGGTTTACTTCTTGGAATCAAAAGATGAAGTGTTTGGGAAATTCAAGGAATTCAAATACTTGATATAGAATCTATCTAAAATAAAAATCAAGATACTCAAGTCATATAATGGAGGAGAATACACCTCAAAAGAGTTTGTAAAATTTTGTAGAGATGTCGGGATTAAGAGGGATCTCACCACTCCCTACAATCCTCAACAAAATTGTGTAGCATAAAGGAATAAAAGAACTATAATGGAAGCAATGAAAACTATGATCCATGATCAATATATTCCAATGCACTTATGGGAAAAAGAAGCAAGAACAACAATGTATGTACAAAACAAATTATCCCATAATGCACTTGGTTTCAAAACCCTCAAATAAATGTTCTCCAGAAAGAAGAAAGAAGTAATCCATCTCAAGATATTTGGTTGTCCAGTGTTTGTACACATTCCAAAAGAGAAGAGAACCAAGCTCGACCCTTCAGGAAAGAAGGGCATATTTGTTGGATATTGTGTGGTCACAAAGGCCTTCAGAATTTACATACCAAGTTACTATCACATTGAGATCAACAGAGATGTAACCTTTGATGAAGATGCAACAATCAATAAATCAAGGAGATGCCAACTTGAAGAAGTATATGAAGAAGAGCCTGTAGCTCCCAGAGTTGCAGAACCAATGAGGGAAGTCACAGTTTCCCTCGATGATGAGATTCAAGAATATCATGATATAATAAAATCTCAAGAACCTCCCCAAATGAAAATCTCTCATAAGAGAAATCCATCTTGGGTGAGGTAACTTATTCAAGATGGAGAGAAGTATGGTGCCCCATAAGGAATCATGAGACAAGTCAAGAAACCTAAGCCATTCTCCATTTATATGGCTTTGATGTGTGATCTCATAGAGAAGGAGCCTATTTTCTTTGAAAAATCCATTTAGAAGAAATAATGGGCAGATGCCATGACAGAAGAATACCAATCCATTGTAAAGAATGATGTATTGGAAATAGTTCCTAGACCGAAGAGCAAAGATGTGGTATCTTCCAAATGGTTATACAAAATAAAACATGATGTTGATGGAAGTATTGAAAAATATAAATCAAGGTTTGTAGCTCGTGGATTTTATAAAAAGGAAAGCATTGACTATGCATATATGTTTGATCCTATAGCCATATACACTTCTATCAGAACCACCATAGCCCTTGCAGCTAAGATGAAGCGGAATTTACAACAGATGGATGTGAAAACAACCTTATTAAATGGTGTCATTGGAGAAGAAGTGTACATAGAATACTCTTAAGGGTTTGAAGTTGAAGAAAGAAAGACTCATGTCTGTAGGTTGAAGAAGGATCTGTATGGATTGAAGCAAGCTCCTAGAGCTTGGTATAGAAGAATTGGAAGTTTCATGACAAGCTTGGGCTTCACCAAGAGTAAAGTTGATTCTAACCTTTACTTCAAGGTTATGAATGATGAGCCAATTATATTGTTTTTGTATGTGGATGAACTATTCTTAACTGGAGAAGACAATCTCATAACTGATTGTAAGAAGAAGATCGTTGCAGAGTTTGAGATGAAAGACTTAGACCTAATGAAGTATTTCTTAGGTCTTGAGGTTTGGAAGAGCCCAGAGAAGATCTTCCTTAACCAAGGGAAGTATGCAGTTGAAATACTAAAGAGGTTTGATATGTTGGAGTGTAAATCCATGTACACACCCATGGAAACAAATTTGAATCTCTTGGTTGATACTTCGTCAGAATTGGTTGATGCTACGTTGTACAGACAAATCATTGGATCGTTGATGTATATGATGAAAACCATGCTAGATATATGTTTTGTTGTGGACACCTTGAGTCAGTATCTGGTAGAGTCCAGATGTGTTCACCTTGTTGTTGCAAAACATGTGATGAGATACCTTAAGGGTACATTTGAATTTGGTCTCTATTACAATGGAGATCGTGACTTCAAACTGATCGATTATACTGATTCAGATTGGGATGGAAGTGTTTTTGACAAAAAGATCACTTTGGGATGTTGTTTCAGTCTGGGTTCAACCATGACTTCATGGTAGAGTAGGAAGCAATCTAGTATTTCTCTCAGCACAGCATAAGCGGAAGCCATTGTTGCATGTTCCTCCAGTTGTGAATCCATATGGATTCAAAATTTGTTGATAGGTCTATTTTATCTGGAGATGGAAGCAACCATGTTTCTATGTGACAACCAGAGTTTCATAAAGATGAAAAAGAACCATTTGTTCCATGAAAAGTCTAAGCACATAGAAATCCGGTATTACTACATTCGTGATATGATGCAGAGGGGAGCCATAAAGCTCCAATATGTTGGATCAAATGAGTGGGTTGTAGATATGTTGAACACGCCTTTGTCTCATGTAAAGTTTGAGCATTTTCGAGACAAGCTTGGTATAGTCCGAAAGGACCTCCCTTGAAAGGGGGAGTGATGTTGATGATACTATGGTATCCTGACCAACATTAGGTAGCTCATTTAGGATTTTATATCCTAGGGGACCGATCATCCCTAAAAAGATCTCAAAGGTCCGGTAAGGACAGTTTGTCAGAGTACATGTGCATATATATGCTAGCTATGGTTAGTAGTGGTAGATCCGTTAGGATTTTTATAATCCTAGGGAATATTATGATTCCTGGGAAGATATTGAAGGTTCGGTAAGGACGGTCTGTTAGAGTACCATGTGGTAGCTCCATTAGGATTTTATATCCTAGGGAATCTTATGATTCCTAGCAATATCCCTAAGGATTGTCATAGTACCACAAAATGTTTTTAATACACTTGCCTCATTATGTTTCCCCATGATGACGTTGTTTCTCCAACCTCGTGCTCTGATGATATTGCTCCATCCTGGTGCTGTGATGGTGTTGCTCCAACCTCGTGCTATTGATTATGTTGTTGTTGATGTTGTTGTTGATGTTGTTGTTATTACTTTTATGCTAACTGATGTTGATTTTTCAGGTTCCAGCTTCATGTTGTGAACGATGATTATGATTTCATTCCAGCTCCATACTGTGAATGATGATATCATTGATGTTGATAAAAAAATTCGATGATTTATAGATATGCCAGTCAATGTTTTAGATGTTGTTGATGTTGTTTCCCTCTCTCTCTCCTGATGATGTTGTAGAATACCCTTCTTGTTAAGGGGGAGTGTTGAAATATTATAACTGCAAAGATATTCTACTTATTATTGAGCTATTATCTTATAGATCAATCCCCTTTTGTGGATTTATAATGTCGGGATTTGTATAAGACCAAATCCCCTTTTGTGGATTGGTCAAACCCTAATTATATGCTTCTAATTATGAAGTCTCCCCCCTAGCCTAATTAAAGTGGTTTTAACCACTAAGTGAATATGTTGGCCCTGCTTGATGAAGACACACCACCCTAGCACTTTCCAGCTAGTATAAATAAGAGTGGAAAGTGCCTCATTATCTCACTCACTCAAGTCACTTGCCTAGTGCACAATTTTGAAGGAAGCTACAGTTTCCAGTTGCCGGAAGAAGGAAGCGAGATGCTCATTTCTTAGTGTTGGATATTCTCTAGTGTTTGGTTTATTGTCTTGGCATTGTATTGGAAATATATATTAAGGAATTTTTTTCAGGTTTTTCTCCCCCATGAGGGTTTCCCATGATAAATTCTATGTACCTTGTGATTGTGTATCTTTCATGGATCCTTCTTATGCTATTATTGTCTAGTAAATTGAAAAGAACTTAATAGTTTCTCTAACTTTAACATTTATGCAGATCATCAGTTTGAAGTCAGATATACTCCAAGTAGAGGATCCAATATGAAGGAAGAATTGACAACACTTTTGGCTTTATTGTTTATGGTCACCTCTTTAAACTTGAGGAAAGTGCAGATCTTTGGAGACTCTTAGGTGGTAGTGGTTTGGGTCATGGGGGAGGTTCAAATTTGGGTCACATGATTAAAAAATTTTATGAAGAAGATCCATGAGTTGTTGGGTGAGCTGGAATGGTTCTCATGTGCCCACATATAGAGAGAATTGAATCAAAAGGAATACAAGATGTTAAAGGATGATATGGAACTCGAAGCAAGGGATTTCATATACCAGGAATTTATGAATGATCAGTTCTATGAGGAGATGTCCTTCCAACTTAAACATCTCCCTGTAATGTGGTATACGAGTCTCTTTTATGTAGTCGAGATAGGTGTAAGACACCCAACACCCCAAGTGCCTTTTTAAGGGATGGAGTATTAAAATTTCTCTTGTACTCAATCATCTCAAATCCCCTTCTTGAGGGAACCATCATTTTCTTCTTGTCAAGATCCTTCCAACGAATGTCACCATGCTCAAAACCAAGCTCTGGATCAAAAGTTACGGTTCCCCAAAATTTTGACCTTCTTGGTCCACAAGCCGCCTCATTTCTACATGGCACCCATGCGGCTCCAAATCATCTGCACAATCCTGCGTGGCTCCAATTGGTTCTAACGTGACCTCTGACATGGCACTATCTCAATGGGTCCTCTAGGGAACTCATCTTATCTCCCCTCCCACCCTTCCACGTTTGATACTACTCAATAACCCTAGACATATGATACACTGAGATATAGTTCACCGGGGCATTATCATACTGGGAAACCGACCCATTGAGTTATCAAAATGTCGGCCCACTAGGGTACCAAAATACCGAACCCCAGGTAAATCAATGCTTAAACCACTTTGAAATTTCAACACTCGGTCTGGGATCTGGCTAGCACTTAGAATGCATGGTGTTGCCTAATCCTACCACGTGGAACCCACATAACATCCACATGGCCCCCACATGGTCTATTTTTCACGGACATGGCCACTGGCATGGCATACACATGGTACTCGTCCATCGGTAACCTTGGCCTGTCAACCCCCTCGAATCCTTCATGCCCAACACTACTTAACAACCTCTGATATCTGAGATACCGATATATTGGCCACCGGGGTATCGAAACATCTCCCCCCCAGGTAAAACAATTACTCTACATTTTTTTGAATTTCAAATACCTGGTCAAATGTCCTAGCTAACACCTCATACAGATGATGCTGCCATAACCAGACACCTAGCATGAAACGTCTCGCTGTAATTTCCTGCCGCCTGGCATGGAATATGGCACTCATTTCTCATCATGAACCACCTTCTCATTATTCCAAATTTTTTTGACACATGGAACGATCATTACTTGACACGTGGACCTCTCACATGTACTGATGCGATTATACATGTCATCACTATACTCAAGGATCACCCAAGAGGATATTGACACCTTTCCACCATGCATTGGTTGGGATACATCATTTGATGTCACCCTAATGTCATTATCCTCTACTCTCGATATTATAGAGGAAAGCTAGAACCCTTCTCGGAACTCTTCCCCACCGACCCCTAAAATGTTCATGCCAACGGTTGCACCTTTGATCTCTCGATTCCCAATATTTGGAACCCTATCCAGAATGGAACCGTGCCTCACTAACCCACCGACCACCAGGGAATACTTGAACTTGTAACATAATTCTTCCAGGGATTATGTACTCTAGTACCCCAGGCATCAAAGTCCTCTTGAGCTTCTACTCAGATCAATGGCTATGGTCCATCTATTCTCATATCTGACGATAGTGGATCAAAGACGCTAACCCAAGGCCTACTTGTGTGATCAGGCTCACTCTCTAGTCATTGTCAACTCATCTACTGACTTGTTTCATACTTAGACATGTTAAGTGTCATGTAGGCTCTCCTCATCACCCGCTCGTGACCCAATCACCTTGGTTAATAAAAATTTTCTAAGGAAGGGGGAAAGGGAACCCTTCCATGAAACCTTGACCCATCAAGCCACCAAGGCATCGGCCTATAGACTTATCCAAACATACCTTTCAAACATGCCCCCAATAGTCCAAGATTTAGTTATTCTCTCGTGACAAGGATCGATGGTGGTGATATACCCACCGTTTGATCCAATGGTTAAGATGTAAAAATATCCATTAAAAGGTTTTTCATGGACAGAAGCCCCACTCTTTTCCTGCACCAACTTGGTACTAACACTTGGTGCCCCTCGTGGCATTTCGACCACTGCTTTGACACCACACGTCATGATGATGTCATCCCACTGGATCACCGGGGCACCGGGCCACCAGCCTTGCATATGTTTACACTGCATTTGCATAAGCCTCCCATTCTCCCGATATCTGGTGGAGAGAAGATGACTGAGAAAAATCATCAATGAGATCCAATGGTTGTGGTTAAAATGGTGCTAATCCAAAGATACTATGTCTAATTGGACCTATACATAACTCACCCATGAACCCAGAGATGAAAAGTGTGAATCCCTATGACACTTTGGTTTCTTCCCTAGAAGTACGTGTCATAATGACATCATGTTATCTTTCCTCATGTATATGTAATAAAGTGTGGAACCCAGGGATGAAATCCTATCCCTTGGGTATCAGCACATCGAGGATTTTATGTGGTCTAGCACAAACAATCTCTCGATACTCCTGGGATTGAATATCCTAGGTTGAAAACTACCTTTCCTCAGATCCCATTCCTGTGATATGATCTATGATTGGCATTTAACCTGCCGGATGATCCAATGGCTACTGAGCCTCCTCCATTTAACAAGATATTATATGAACTTTAGTTTATATCGAGGACCTAGTGGTTCCACAGCTTTACGATGCATTCTTCTGGTGTGTTTCCATCAAAATCTTATGCCTCTGACGATGGATTCAAACCCTACATATGTTTCTTTATTTAAATAGAGAATATACATGGTTTAACAACCTTCTCTATCCTTCCACACATATTTCTATGAATTAATACATTATTCCTTGGCTTACAAAAATGGTTCCCTTTTCACATGAACCAATTACAACACATGTAATTACTATGCACATGAAAAAATATACATGTATCCACTTTATTTATCTCATACTGATATAATGTATTCATATTTAGATGCGTAAGCCCTAAATTATTCTTGTATATATACAATCGTTCACATACAAGGATTTCCAATGAAACAAGCACCAATACCACCAACCAGGCCTACACACTCATTGCACAAATACATGCAACCCGCCAAATATCTCAATTAAATTATGCAATGTGTAGGAATATTTATCTGTTTACATGTTGTGGCTAGCCAACTGACTATGGGTGAATTCCTTTCCACCCAACCATATGTTCAGATGCACTAATTCTCTATAGTCTGTTCACCCCCATGCCAAGCAATGTTACCACCAGGGGAAATCCTCTTAGGTTCTCAAGTTTACCCTTTTCAAGGTCCTTACCTATTTTTCAACCTTATTGTGCTCTCTTTCTCAGGGTTGACCTGTACCTTCAGGGCATTTCTCTCTCCCTTTGTCTCTGCCTATATTTTTCGAGTCCAAAATCCTTCTTTCATGATAAAACATTTCCTTGCAACCTTCTCTTCTGCACACACTCGTGCATTCTTTCCCTTCACGTAAACTGCTTGGGAAGTTTCTTGACCTATCCCTTGTTTTCTTATGTCAAAAGGAACTTCGTTAAATCCATAAAAGTGAGGTGAAAGTAACATCCCCTCCATTAATTATCCATACTTGTATTCATTGAAGGAGGTTGGTTTCTCAACCACCAATCTCTTCTCATTAATTTTTTTTATTCATCTACAAGCTAGAGGACTTATGATTATTTCCTATACATAATTCATCAAGGTGGCTTGGGATCTTTTACACATGAATCCCCTTTCTCTTCCCCCTTACTAATCCCTCTTGTGGTATCATGGACAATACTTTTAATGCTTCACCCATCAGTTAGCTAGTTTTCATATATTTACATATTGGGGTCAATAGGGGTATTACGATCCCCTCCCCCTTAAAGGAACACCATCCTCAATTTTCTTTACATATCAACAACACCAACAATGCTTCTATGTTTTATTTGTTTAAGCAATGTTTTCCTCTTCTTGGTCTGGTATTTTCTCAAGCTCTTGGAATTCAGCACATGCCTATGACAATGTCAAACAACAAGCATATTAATCACAATTTTATGAAAAAAACATTTTATTGTTGTCCATCATTCAAGGTAAAGTTTACATATCAACACAATACTTATCTGTGTAGTTCATGGATCTGCATCCATATGGATATCACATTTACTTGGCTCACTATTTTTTCTTTAATATACCCATTGTGATCATGATCCTACTCAACAATTTACAAGAGTTATCAAAGTCTCATGTTCCTTGCGGTAACTCACCCTCGAGGCTCAGGCTCAGGCTTCCCCTTCTCTACTATACAATCCCTTGAGCGATCCATCTTTCCTGCCAAGGATTTCTCACACAAGAAGAGTTTCAAAGACTTCACCAAGTCTTACAACCGAGACATCCCTCTAAATTTCTTTTTTGAGGCATTCCTCCGGCTGGTGTTACGAAAACACAACATTCTCTATGGTGATCATGGAATATTGCAGGGTTCTCATGTCACAACAATAGCCATTTCCATGTTTTCCATCTTGAAAACCATCATTTATATCTCTAGGAAAAATATTTCATCTCACTTGTATCACATGCATACAGACCATGAGTTGTTATCATTAGTTTCAATCAATCCTTCTCAATTAGTTTTCCATGTATTTTAAATTTCAATTGTCAATTTTCATATCTATTCCCTACAGGAACCAGATTCACAAGTATGAGATTTTCCTTCTCATAACAGTTTGGCTCTTTTATAAAAAACATACATTGGTCTTCCTTATGGACTTATTTTTTATTCCATATCCAAGACCCATCTTCCTACAATTCCATCTTCACACAACCAAACAAACCATTAATTATCATGCACTTTGTATTTTAATTGTACACTTGCAGTGGCTTCCAAATAATTTCAGAACCGTGCATACTAAAATCAATTCATTCGTATTTATTCAATGATATAAAGAAAAATGAAGTATCCTTCCTCACACATGCATCATTCCAACATCAAATCTTTTCTAGCTGTAATCAACCATTAAATGAATTTAATCAATGTGCCAATGTTCGTGGCTACATTCACACACAATGCACCCTTGCATTGATTCCAGATTACCATATTTCATATTAGGCAGTTTCCATGGTGGGATAGGATTCATCCAACTTCTCACCTCATGGTTCCTTTGTCAACATTCAATACTACATCAGGAATGTACTTCCTACTGCAAGCTGATCATAACCCCAATTCAAAATAAGAATACATGAAACATGCAAACATGCATTTCCTCAATGCATTAAATCAACATGTTTATTTTGAGCACTTTTGTTTCTAAATCATTCATTATTGATCTATGCATTCATGATACATTTGTCCATAAATTTATTGCAAGGATTTTCAATCATCTTTGATTGTCAGAAGTTCTTCCCTCTATCATTTTGATTCTCTTTTCTTGAATCTTACCCTTCTTGGGTATTAATGACACACAACACTCCATTAAAATCATGTGCATATCATAAAGATATAAAAAATTTCAGAAGGGATTTTTACCCAACCCCTTACAAACCTCATGCTACATAGGCGTGCATTCCTTATACCCGTGCTTGTTACCAGCACCCATTTCTAATTCGACCTCATTAGTGGTCCTTTATGGGGACTTCCAAAGTCCCTTCATTAATCATTTCAACAAAAACCTTCTTGTATTCTTCCTTGTCCACCATTGGCAACTGTTCTTCCTTAACAACTCCAATCCTTTCCTGCAATATAACATGCATCTTCACGTTCACAATTATATCAGATTTCATGAAAAATAAAAAAAATGCATGTATCATAGAATTTAATTCTGTAGAAAAATTTCCAAATATGTCCCAACATATCTAAATGCATTATGTCACATTATTCCTTATTGTGTTTACTAGTGCAATCTTAATCAAAATTTTAGCTGTCTCTACATTCATACAACTATCAACAACCTTATGTTGGAGTCATCCTCACATAACAATAATTTCAATTTTCTCATCCTAGAGAAACACAGTAAACAACAAGAAAAGAGTTAAGGGACTCCCCCTTTTCCCAAATCCTTCTACATAGTATGGACTTTTCAGTCCCACTAGATTATTTCTTTTCCACCTTTTTATAACATGGCTTAACCAAGCATATTCATTTAAACATATCCATTAAATTCCTTTCCCTTGCTTTCACATTTGTTCTTTTAAAGGCTTACCACTCTATTAAGTAAATCAAAATTTTCGGAGTGAGAAAAGTATTCCTCCTTTCCTCCTCCTTTGCTTAGGAAATATGTCCTTGGGATCTGCTTACTCTATTTCTTGATCATTTTCAACTAAGTTCATATTGACCTTTCCTAGATATAAACATAAAACTTACACCAACAAGATGTAGTTCACAAATTAATTATGAACAAGTCCATTCTGCACATTTACCAAAGAGAAATCAGATTGGTCAACATTCATTTGCATGTCTCCTATGCATGCATTACCTTTTAAAATGTAATATGGGATTCTTATACAAATAGACTTTGCATTCCATTGCCTAATTCTCAATAGTCATTAAGGTTATAGCTTCGTTCTCATGACATATCTCTTTACACAGTTCCTCCTCATGGAACCTCTTCAACATGAAACTCCCTTGTTTCATATCCAATACTATCTAAAACGACTTCAACCTTGAGTCAACATCAACTTCATCATTACAAAGACTTACCCAATATTCCATAAGTAATATAAACATTCATTCTTATTATGCATTCAAACATTCAAATATATTCTATCAACTTGTAATCGCATTGTTCTTTCAAGCACTTAACTACATGTGTCATCAAAATGGGTGTGTGTTTTCCATGGACACTCTTTATAGTTTTGAATGCATATTTATTTATAGGTCATTATATCTCACGATTTCTCATAATCGTTTACATGCAAACTTTAAAGGAATAATCATATTTCCTCCTTTTCATAATAACAAAGCATTCTTGCTCATTTACTCTTTCAACAATTTTCACCAGCTCTTTCTGAGGAGTGAAGTACACCTCCTCAAGTTAATATTCAAGCAAAACATTTCGATCTCTTCAAAACATACTCAACTATGTATCCATGGCATTATCTAATACTAGAAAGTACAAATCTTTCCTAAGAGATCACTTATTCATATCTTCCTTCATACTAGGAAACCCTATAATTCTTTCAATCCATACACTTAAGCATATACATACATACATACATACATATACTCAACATGCAAGTTTCATTGCTTGCACCCTTCTCTATGTCATTCATATACATTGGTACTTTGAACTTTAATATCAATTTTCTTGAGATTGTACATCCATTCACATGGAAAGTCTCACAAGCATAAACATTAATCATGTTTCCCTTTCTTCATGGCAATAACCAACAAGAAACCACTCTTTTTGTCTCATTGTAAAAGCATTCCAAAATTTAGAAATGTAATCTAGGCAATTTCAGCATTACCCAAGGCAACAAAATAGCCATTCTAACTTCTCTTCATGCTTGAATTCAATTCCTATCCAAAAACACTCTACAAAAGGAATTATTTCCTAGACTCCCTATCACTACCACTTTCCTACCAATCCATACCTATATGGCTTCCATCCCCCTCTGGATGTCAATTTGACCCATTGTCCATCTAGAAGTGCTCCATCACTTCCTTTAGCAGACTTCATGTCAACCTTTCATTAGTGATTATATCTCATCCTCATAAGGTTATATGCAATAATATTATCAACATTTTAATCAAGTTGTTACTCTCCTGCCAATATCAGGTCATTATTGACTAAAATGATCCATCAACAGACCATACATTACAATCGTCCACAAGTTATAATAAGTTTATTTTCATGTTATATACGTGCTTACTCATTACCATATTCATCACAACATATCCACCTCTTGCATTTTCATGTATAAACAAGTACCTAAGTCAATATGCATATACATTTTCTTAGTACATCCATGAGCTCATTAATTGGCTCATATTTTCATGTCACTTTACCTCTTTTATGAAGGTTAGAAACATACCAAAAGAATCCATTTTACTTTTCCTTGGATGGTTATCCTATCAACCAATCTCATTCATTATAGTTCAAGTAAGCTAACCTTACCACTTCCCATCAATCCTCTAATCATGAGGAATTATACATACATGGTTTAGTCTTTTATCAAAGCAACAATTTACTACTGCCAAGGGTTCTATCAATCCATACTCAATTCCTTTAACCACAAGGAATTATCCATAAGGGTCTTATCCCTTAATAAACAACTATTATAACTATTATGGCTCCTTCAACCCATATATTTAGGTAGTATTGCAAACATTAGTTCACTCATTCTTGAACTTAAGCAACCCTTAACAAGATTCTGCCATTTCACATTCAAGTCTTAACATTAATTCTTATCAGCATATTCTCACTCATGTAGGAGTAGCTATCATTCTTACTAGGGAAACAACAATGCTTCTGTTGAAAGAAACCCCAAAACATGATTTCAATATGCATTCCTTCTTCTCAAGTAATTAGTGTAGATCATAAACAAATTTTAACCCAGAGAAACTTTATTCAACAAGCTTAACTTATCCTTAATATGCCATCCCTATTACTGATCTTTGGCCCATCCAAGCCTAGTGTTTGAAATCTGCTCTAATACCAATTTGTAACACACCCAACCCTGTAAGTGCCTTTTTAAGGGATGGGGTGTTAAAATTTTGTTTTTCCTCAATCATCTCAAAGCCTCTTCTCAAGGGAACCATCGTCTTATACTTGTCAAGAGCCTTCCAATGAATGTCACCATGCTCAAAATTGAGATCTCGATCAAACTTTATGGTTCCCCAAAGTTTTGACCTTCTTGGCCCACAAGCTACCTCATTGCCACATGCCACCCATGTGGCTCCACGTCACCTGCACAATCCTACGTGGCAATAGTTGGATTTGACGTGACCTCCAACATGGCACCGACCAAAAGTTTCCTTTGGGTCCCTCGCCTTATCGGCCCCTGGCCTTCTACGCCTAATACTACTCAACAACCCCCGACATTCAATACACCGGGATATAGTTTATCGAGGCACTGTCATATTGGGACACCGACTCATCAGGGTATTGAAATGTCAGCCCGCCAGCGTACCAGAGTACCAGCCCCTAGGTAAACCAATGCTCAAACCACTTTGCAATTTCAACACCCAGTATGGGGTCTGGCTGGAAGTTCGAATGTGTGGAGTTGTCTCATCTTACCACGTGGAACCCACATAACACCCATGTGGAACCCACATGGTCTATCTGACATGGACGTGGATTTTGGCATGGTTTCTAATGTGGCATCCACGTAGTACTCGTCCATCGAGAACCTTGGTGTATCTCCCCCCTCATATCCTTCGCATCCAAAAATACTTAAAAATCCATGATATCTGACATACCGGGATATTGGTCACCGAGGTATCAGTCGACCAGGGTACTAGAACATCGGCTCCCTAGGTAAAACAATTACTCGGCTTTTTTTTGAACTTCAAACACATTTGGTGTCCTAGTTGGCACCTTAGACACACGATGTTGACATAACCGACCACTTGGCATGACACATGGCCCTGACATTGCCTACCACCTAGCATGACATGTGACACTCGTTTCTCATCGTGAACCACCTTCTCATTATTCTAAATCAACTTGACATGTGGTGCGATCATCACTTGACATGTGGACCTCTCACTTATACTAATGTGGATATACACGTCATCACTGTACTATGGGCTCACCCAACAGGATGTTGACACCTGTCCACCATGCATTAGTTGATATACATCATCTAACGTCACCCTGACTCCATTCTCATCTGCTCTTGGGATTACAGAGGAAAGATATAACCCTTACTAGAACTCTGCCCCACCAATGAACTAGGCCACCAACCCCTCGAAATATCACACTAATAATGACACCTCTGATTTCCCGATCCTCGGTATCTAAAATCCTGTCTAGACCGAAATTGTGCCTCACCATCCCACCAGCCAACAGGGACAAATTGAAATTGTAACATAATTCTTCTAGGGATATGGTACTCTAGTACCTCGGGTGTCAACTCCCTCTTGAGCTTCCACTCAGATCAACGACTATGGTCCATCCATTCTCAAATAGAATGAAAATGGATCAAAGGTGCTAAACCAAGGCCTCCTCATTCGACCAAGCTCACTCTCAACCCATCTTCAACTCATCTACTGACACATGTCATACTCAGACAAGTTAATTTTCATGCAGGCTCTCCTCATCACTCTGTCACGATGCAATCACCTCAGTTAATAAAAAATTTCTAAGGAAGGGGGAAAGGGAAACCCTCCCAGGAACCCTGACCCACCCAGCCAGCGAGGCACTGAACTACCAACTTCTCTAGAAAGACCTTGAAAAAATGCCCTGAGTAGTCTAGGATCTAGTTATTCTCTCACGACAAGGATCAATGGTGGTGATCTACCCACCCTTTGATCCAATAGTTAAGCTGTAAAAATGTCCATTCAAAGGTTTTTCATTGACGGAGGCCCCACTCTCGCCCCATGCCAAATTGGTATCGACCCTTGGCACCCCTCATGGAATCTCGACCACCATGTTGGCAACACACATCATGACGATGTCATCCCACTGGATCATTAAGGCATTGAGGAACTGATCGCACATAGGTTTATGCTACATTTTCATAAGCCTCCCATTCTCCCGATCTTCAGTGGAGATCAAACAATTGAGAACACTCTTCAATGAGATCCATTGAATCTGGTTAAAAGGGCACTAATCCAAAGATGCTATGTATGACTAGGCCTATGCATGAATCTCCCACAAACCCGAGGATTAAAATTGTCATTCCCTCTGACACCTTGGTTTCCACCCTGGTGGTACGCGTCATAACTAAATCACATTCTCTTTCCTCATGTGTATGTAATAAAGCATGCAACCCAGGGACATAACCCTATCCCTTGGGTATCAACGCATCGAGGATTTTACATGGTGTAGCACAAAGGATCTCCTGGTACTGCGAGGATCCGATATATGGGGAAGACAAATACCTTTCCCCATATCCCATTCCTTTGATATGATTTACGGTTGGCCTTTAAGACGCCCCTTGATCCAACGAATAATGAGCCTCCTCAGTTTAACAAGATATTACACAGACTTTAGTTTATATTGAGGACCTAGGAGTTCCACATATTTACACTGCATTCTTTTTCTAGATTTCCCTTAGACCCTTAGCCTCTGATGAGGGATTCAGATCCTGCATTCCCTACTTTCTCTAAACAAAGAATATAAAGGGTTTAACGACATTTTTCGATCTTCCACACATAGGACTATGAATTAATACATTATTCCTTGGATTATAGAAATGGTTCCTTTTTCACAGGAGCCCATTACAACACATGTAATTACTATGCACATGAAAACATATACATGTATCCACTTTCTTTATCTTAGAATGATATAAGGTATTCATATTTCTCAAAGTGTAGGAATATTTATCTGTGTACATGTTGTGGCCAACCAATTGACTATGGGTGAACTCCTTTCCATTCAACCATAGGCTCAGAGGCATTAATGCCCCATAGTTTGGCCACCCCCGTTCCAAGCCATGTTACCACCAGGGGAGATCCTCTTAGGTTCTCAAGTTTACCCTCTTCAAAGTCCTTACCCAGTTCTCAACCTTATTTTTCTCTCCTTCTCGACGTTGACCTTCACCTTCAGGGCGGGGATCTCTCCCTTTGTATATGCCTTCATTTTTCTAGGCCAAAATCCTTCTTTCCTGATTAAAACTTTCCTTGCATGATTCTTTTTTTCCTGCACTCATGCATTATTTCCATGCATGTAAACTGCTTGGGAACATTTTCGACTTGACCATTGTTTTATTATGTCATAAGGAACTCTAGTCAATCTATTAAAATGAGGTGGAAGTACCATCCCCTCCATTAATTCTCCATACCTATATTCTTTGAGGGAGGTTGGTTGTTCAACCACCAACCTCTTCTCATAAACTGTTTTTCTTCATCTACAAGCTAGAGGAATTATGATTATTTCCTCTACATCATTCATCAAGGTTTCTTGGTATATTTTACACATGAATCCCCTTTCTCTACCCCCTTACTAATCCCTCTCATGGTATCATGGCTAGTACATATTGGTTGCAATAAGGGTATTAAAATAGGGTGTGAATTTTCCCTTTTTTGTGCACATTGAGGATTTTGAGGGAGATATGTAAACAATTCATAATAGATGTAATTTTGTCAATGTATTGATGGATAAGGATGGAAAGGAAGAAATAGAGAAGTCCTTTTATACAAAGAACTGTAATATGTATATTTTCTCTTTTGAAATATAATGTTTTTTCTCTCACTATATATATATATATATATATATATATAGCAGGATTGGAATTCCTACCATAAAAATATTTATGAACCCCCTAATGTCTCAAACAACATTCCAAACATTTATATGGATGATGAAGTTTTTTCTATAGAAGACATAAAGTTTGGGATCCAGTGACTCACAAATGGAAAATCTAAGGACATCGAAGGCTACCGAGATGAAATATTAAAAATTGGAAGGCCTATTCTTATCTCTCACATACATAAGCTCTTCAATTTAGCAGTCAAGCAAGGCTTACTTAAACCTTGGATTCAAAACCTGATTGTACCTATTTTTTAAAGTGGAGATAAAAACAATCCCTCTATTTTTTAAAGTGGGGATAAAAGCAGTCCCTATGACCTCGGTAAGCAACTTAGAATCCTTAAGGACTTCTGCTCTAGTACATGAATGATTGTGAACACTAACACTACAAAGGTTATGGTAATTAAATCCAAAAATATCACCTATGGTATTTTTGTATATGACAACAATAGCTTGGAGGAAGTTACTTCATACAAGTATCATGGAATATATATTCAACACGAGCTCAATTGGAACTATATCATTGAGAAAATGATAAGTGGAGGGTGGAAAAATTATTATGGGCTTGAAAATAATTGTAAATTGGTAGACCTTTGGCTATGGGATAAGAAACATATCCTCTTTGAGACTCTCATTACTCTCGTTACCTTATATGGATGTGAAGTTTTGGGATGTAGTATCTCTCGAGAATCATGGAGAAAGATAGAGTAGATCCAAAAGAATTGTATAACTTATAATCTCAAAATTAAAGGCAATACAACCTATCTTATCCTCCTCATAGAAGTGATCATTTCCCCCATTGAGAGAACAACTATGACTAGGTACTTAATGAACAAGAACAAGATAAACAACATGGATGACAAGAGGCTCCCCAAAATTGTTTCAAACTCTATGCAAAACCACCAACAACTCAAGCAGGGATGGCATAAAGATGCCAACTCTTGGCTAAATCATTGGGGAACAAAGAAATAAATTATTTTGTAGAAAACATATGATATTAATAATATTATTACAGCTAAATTTAAGGGGAATGTATGTTGCAATAAATAAATAGAGGATAAAATAAAATTAAGATACTATAAGGAGGTGGTCAACCCTAATCTTGGAGATAAAAAGTATCTTTTTGTTTTGACTAGTGTAAAGAAGAGAATCAACATTGGTAAAATACGAACTAGCTCTCACGAGCTACATAGTGAAACATTTCATAGGAAAATTCCCAAAACACCATAGCATGAGCGAATCTATCACCTTTGTGACACCAAGAGGGTTGAAGATGAAAATCACTTTCTCCTAGAGTGCCCTGCATATACCCAAATTAGATCTCAATTTCAAAATATTTGTCACAATACCGACCTTCCTAAGATTCTAAATCATCAAACCTATAAGTGATCTTGAAATGCTTATTCTAATTATTATCGAGCATCAAAATAACATTTTAAAGAAATCCAATTAATCCCTTACCTTTCTTAAGGTCTAATAAACCAATTTTCATCTAAATGGACGTTAACCACCACCACCACCACCATCATATTAATATTTTATTTTTCATTTTACCATCCTCAAAATAATTATTTAAATATATATACACATAAACATTTTACTTTTCATTTATATAGTAAAATATTAAATATAGTAAATTTCATAAAAAACATTCCAATCTATATACATGATAATATTTTTATTTTGACAAAACATTAAATATATTAGTATACCAATAAATTATTTTGTAGAACAATTCAATGCATATCTCATTGAAATGGGTGCAATGTAACATACGCAATGACCTTCACTTTTTATATGTGTGATAATATATACATCTTTCTATAAGGTTCTATAAAATAAATATGCTATGGGAAAGAGGGAAGATCGTTGAAAAGTGGTACGATTGCGTTAGGTGACGTAATATCCCCTCACCTCCATATCATTTCACTTCATTATGGTTTTGTGTAGGTATGGATGAGTTCAAACTATTGGATCTACAATGAGTGCAAACCAAGTAATTTAGGGAGCATTAGCTCATCATGAGCTACTGAAATACATCGAGAACCCATTGATGAGAGCAGATAAGGAGATCCTCTCTTGCATTGTATAGTATTGGGACATTCATGTGAGTTATTTTATAGTGTAGGGATATGCCATAGATCTAGGACCTTTACTTCTTGACAGGGATCCCTTCGATAATGATCTTTGATGATATTCAACTAATAATTCCTTGAGGGAGGACATTAGAAGATTTTGTGCAAACCCATTGCAATGAGAATGAAACGATTAAGGATGGTGCTATCCAGATCATATATCTAGAGAGATTAGAGACATAGGTCATTTCTATAATGGTGTCTCACATTGTGGGGATCCGTGCACCCCATAGGATATTAGATAGGATAATGCTTTTGGTGGAGTTTTTTTTAGATGAGACCTACTATGGGTGGTCCTAGATGATGTTAATGACATTGAAGCATTAGATAACCTTCTGGTGTAGGGCATCATAAGATAATACTTCTTCTAGGATCATGGATGATTTTAAGGATGAAAATTTGTATTAAAATGTAGAAACATGGGATAATCTTACTAGTCCTTCGTATGCAAAATGTAAAATGTTTGGTGATAGTTTTGTAAAAATATTCAATTTTCTAAAGATTTTATATATTTTCTATAAAATTTTGACAATTTTTATGGTAAAACAATTTTATTCTATAGAATTTGGGCGAATTGGTTTTAGAGAAAATGGAAATTGAAAAATCTTTTTTTAGGAAAAACCATGGAAAATTATCCCATTGACGAAATTTAGCCCCTAAAATCATCTATGTCTGTGATAGTACTATGTTATTTGTTCTTTGAGGGGATTCTAATGGGCCTCCAAATTGTCTATCAAAATGCCCATCAATAATACTCTTTTTTATCACCTTTGTGTCTATAAACTCATATTTTGACCATGTTTAATACAAATTATGGTTTCTTACAAATAATTTAATGACTAATTTGAGTTTGCTAATGTGATGAGTCTATGCTTGGTTTTCATGATAATAGTATGTATGAATCCTAAACCAAATAGGTTGAGCCAAATATGGAGGGTTATAGGTCCCATCACTTTTCATGATAATAGTATGTATGAATCCTAAATTAAATAGGTTCATCCACATATGGAGGGTCATAGGTCCCATCACTTTGAGAAAAACAAGGGATCTTGTCCCCTCACCTACCTCCATCTTGCTGCTAGACATTTAGGATCCATTTTAGTCCAATATTCTTGAACTCGGGCTCCATGGGACCAAGAATAAAACCACCAGAGTATGAGTATCCTGATTAAGGAATCCTTAGGGAGTAGATCCCTAGAATATCTCCTTGATTGAAGGTAAAATTTTCTCTGGCTAGTAGTATAAATCAAACCCAAGGACTAGTCTTGAGGAGTTTGTTTTTCATTGTGTTGAAGAGTTTTCATCTTGTCATTATTTCACGAACATCTGAGAACTTGGATCCTTTCTACATTGATATATTATGCTTTGATCAATCAATGAGGAACTTCTATTTTTCTACTCATTAGTTTCTTATAGGATCCTTGTTCTTATTGGGTAAGGCCCACTCAAGAGGGATGAAGGAACCTTCTGTACTCTTTTACTTTAATGCATTTTATGTTTTCTATTAATATTTTATGGTTTAAAACCATTGATATTTAAACTACCATGGATATTAAACTATAATAGTTCATCTCAATAGATCTGATAAACAAAACAAATCTACACTATGAAGGTTAAATTCCTTTAGATTACAGAATATTTATTTACAAATTTTCTGCTTATGCATGAAATAGACAAAATGCGGAAAATAGAGAACAATAAAATGAAATCACACACCATCCACAAAAGAAAATAAATATTTTCTTTGGGAAGCCCTTACGGGAGAAAACCTAACTAAAAGGTGAGGCTGGTCTGCTCTCTTTTCTCGAGTATGGAAATAATGTAAGTACAAAGGAGAAGCCAGTCTCTATGGAGTTACCTGAGACTTGTGTCATGTTAGGATGCTACATAACATTAACCCCCTCTGTTATTCTCTCTATTTTGACACTCCCAGTTCTTTTTCTCTCCTATGGAAAAAAAATACAATAACATAGAATTGAACCCCTTCTCCTCCTAGTAGCCCGATATTTAACATAACCTGATAGTTATCCAGGACTAGGGTATTGGCTTACTGAACCTTCAATTTTGATAAGGTATTGGGACTTATATAATATTCTTGAAATTCCTCACATGGATGGCCCCATATGCATGAGTAACAAGGGATAATGTGGCATCCTCTCATACCATGGTGGTCAATATGATAGGTCAACTTGCAGGAGGCATAACTGTTGTATACAAGCTCTAATTGATGCATGATATGCACCATTGGAAAGGTATCAGAGTGTAAAACACTATCAATAAGGAACACAATTTTTTTAACTCCAAAACCCAAAAAAAATGCCATTTAATGCCTCAAAATTACTACGGAAGGTTCCGGACCCTGATTTTCCAAATTAGGATCTGCCATTAAAATGACCCTCCAAGTTGATTCCTCCATTTTTCCACTCTGTATGCATCAATATTAATTGCAAATAGTATAATGATCCAATATGGATCATATATTCCCATTTAGGGAGGGATTTTGGTCCCCAAGAGCTTTACTGAATGAGGTGAGGAAATTTTTCCTCTACCTTCTCCCTCGAGTACCACTTTGCTTTGCTTAGAAGTTGTCCCTTCAACCCAATCTACCAAAGGTCATGATACCCCTTTCTTGTAGTTTTGGACCACTTCTACAAAATTGTTTCCTCTACCAACTCTTCCTAAGCATCTGGTGCTAAGTCCTCTATGGAAGGTAGGACTTGGTTCTCCTCCTCTTGATCCAACATGGAAGGTTCATAGAGTTTGAGATTCTCCACATTCATTACTGAGTAAATGCACATGTATGGGGTTAGACTAAGTATGTAGGCATCATCTTCCACCTTTTCCAATACCTCAAAAGGACCATACTCCATAGCCTTGATCTTCTTACGAGGACCCTGTAGTATTTCCTTATTCATTTGTAACCATACTCTATCTCCCAATCTGAATGTTCTTTATGTTCTATGTTGGACATGTCTAGCCTTGTACTTTTCATGTGACTTCTTTAGTGTCTCTTGTACTTGGAAATGTATTTTCCTAATCTTCTCAACAAATTTTTCTACTTTTAATGTATCTCATGTGAGGTCCTCCCTCACTCCTTTTTGTCCATATACAACATTCAAGGGTGAAGTGGAAAATATGTAAAGAAAGTTTCAAAAGGTGAATTATTAGTAGAAGTGTGTATTTCTCTGTTACAAGAGTGTTTTATATAGATCATATTTTCATCCCAAGTCTAAGAATGCTACCGATTTTAACCCCTCAAAATATGCACCAAAGTCCCATTGACTACCTTCGTCTTCCCATCCATCCGTGGATGCAATGTTGTATACCTCTTGATCTTAGTGTTCATATTATCCCACAATATAGGAGAAAAGGCATTGGGAAATATAGTGTCCCTATCCGAGATGATTCTCTTTGTTTTCCCAAAGTGCACACAAACTTGTTCAAAGAACAAGTTTGGTTCTTCCCATCCCTTGATGGTATTTTTACAAGGCATGAGAATGCACATTTTTTTAAACCTCTCAACTACCAAACATAAATAGTCGTGTCCCTTTCACAAGGTTGGTAAACCACCCACAATATACATGGAAATGCTTTCCCAAGTTCTAGTGGGTACCAGAAAGGGATGGTATAAATCTTGCTTCCTCTTAATGGGATTACTAGTACAACAAAGCTTACATCCTCTAACATATTGTGCTACATATTCTTTCATTTTTGGCTAGCACACATATCTCTATAAGTTGGCAATTGTCTTCCCACCACCAAAATTTCTTGCAATATTGGAGGTGTGAGCATTTCTAATTAGCTTCAATAGTTCAACTTGTTGAGCTTGTAGAGTAGACCATTCTAGAAATGATAGTCAGTATTGATATCACCTTCTTCTATATGAATTTGAACCTGTAGCTGATGAAACACATCCTTGAAGTCTTCATCTTCTATGTATGCCTCTTTATATGCATGATGGGTAAAAGGATCCATGTGCATTAGAGTTCCCAAATATGTAATCTTGGATGTGGGTGGAAGTGAAATCATGTCTGCCAACTTGTTTGTGCTACCCTTATTATACTTATGAACAAATGAAATTGTTGTAAGAATACCATCTGTTTGTAGTTCCTGGTTTGTTGTAACTTACTCTGGGCCTGCAAATAATGAAGTGACTGGTGATCTGTGTGGATGATGGTCTCTTTCCCATCATATAGTGCTTCCACTTTTTGATATCTTGTACCAAAGCATAGAGCTCCTTTTCGTAGGTAGGGTAGTTTAGGACCGCCCCATGAAATACTTCAGAATGATAATATATATGCCTTCCTTCCTGAATCAAGACTGCTCCCATGGCATACCCACTTGTATCTATCTCCACTTCAAAGGGATTTTGCAGGTATGGCAGTATGAACACTAGTGCTTGACTAATATTTCTTTTCAACTCGCCAAAGGAAATTTTCTAATTATTCCCCAACTTGAAACTCTTATTTCTCGTTGTTATTGTGTGGAGTGGTGCAATTACTGTTGAAAATGAAGCTATGAAATTCCATAAGTACTGCACTTCCCCAAAAAGGATTCTAACTTATATGTAATTTGTAGGAACTAGCCACTTCATGATGGCCTCCATCTTGGCAGCATCTATATTGAGATTACCTCCACCGATCACATACCCCATATACACTAAAGACTGCTCAGAAAAATCACATTTATTGCGATTGGCTAGAAGATGGTGCTTATTTAGGGTTTATAAAACCTACATAATATGTGATATGTGATCCTCCCAAGTAGCACTATAAATCAGTATATCATCCCAATAGACAATAAGAAATGAATCTAGATAAGGGTGTAAAACATCATTCATTAGTATGATAAATGTAGCTAGTGCGTTGCATAAAATGAATGGAATAACCAACCACTCATACAAATCTTGCCTTGTATTGAAGGAAACCTTCCAAGTATCCTCTTATTTGACTCGTACCTAGTGATATCTTGATTTCAATTCCATCTTAGTGAATTACGTGACATGCTACAATTGGTCCAACATATCATCGATCTTGGGAAAAGGGTAATGATTCTTTAGTGTAATATTGTTAAATTCCCTATAATCGATACACATTATCCAAGTCCCTTCCTTCTTGGGCACAATTGTGAAGGGTGACCCATAATGTGAGGTGCTTGTTAGAATCAAACTCTGCTCCAACAACTTATATAACTACTTCTTCACTTCTTTTCTTCTAGAATAGACTACTATACAACTCAATATTTAGAAATGGGGAGTCTAGAAATATTTGTATTTCGTGCTCCATATCCCTATTGGGTGGTATCCCTTTAGGATCCTGGAATACTCCTCTGTATTCATGTAGAAACTCCTCCAACTGATGTTTTTTTTGTTTAGTACACCCCTCTAGGGATGCCTTTACTCTTATTGACTCATCGTTAGATTTGTTTCTCTTAACAAAAGTAAAACATATTTCTTGCTAGAACTGATGAATTCCTTAGCATAATTGGCACTTACTAGTGAAATTTTTTATTTTCCTTTGTGCACATTGGTGATGAAGGATTTTCCATCCTTGATGAGGTAGTACCAGTTGGATTTTTTCATGAAGATAGAATCCCTAATATAGATGTAGGGGCTTCCAAATACTACTTTTCATACATCCAATGGTACTTCATCTAATTATACTTCATCTATAAGATCAACACTTACAACAAATTTAGTCTTGCACTACTTTTTTACCTTGATCTGTGAAGTCTTGTTTACCCAACCCAATGGATAAGGACTAGGATGATCATGAACCTCCAATCCAGCCTTGTTGACTAAACCCATTGCTATGATATTAGCCTGTGAACCAAAGTCAAAAAGAGCATCTATCTTGGTTTTATTGACCTAAATCTTGATGTGGAAGAGAATGGTCATCTCCTTCTCTTCCTGTCGATGAAGGCTACTAATATTCACCTCCTTCTGCATAAATGTGCAAAAAATATTTTCATCCACATGAGAGATACTTTCAACCCGATTTATCGAATATATGGTCAGTTTTGGATGTAGTTTCCAACACTTTTCCTCAGTGTGGCCATCAATGTTGCAATGATTGTAATGGTTGCTAGGATATTTGCATTGATGTGTAGCAAATTTTGTATTCTTATGTTTTTCCCGTTTCCATTTCTTCTTCCCCTCATTGGAGGTTACTTGGTGCTCTTTTTTCTTGGAACTGCTTGGCTTCCATATCTTTTGGCCTATGTTTTTTAGTTACTATGCCTATACACATTCCTCATCCACTGTCCTTGGATTGAATAGAATAAATTTCTTTCTTAGATGATTTTGTAACCCCCCCAGATACTTTAGGATTGCATCTAGGTTCTTGGGAGAGATACACAACATGATGGTCGTGTTTCAAAACTCAGTGGTGTACTCTTATATACTCTGTCCTTTCCCCTTCCTAAAGTATTGGCATCAGATCCATTGGTCCTCTACATACTTGATAGGGAATAATTGGGACTTGATGAGGTTTTTGAAATCCTCCCACTTAGTTGTTGGTGGATCACCCTCTAGCCTAAGTGTTTTTGTATGTCTCTCCCACCTGGTTAAAGCATGGCCCTCTAACTTCAATCTAGAAAATGAAATATTTTTCTCTTCCTATATATGGTGAACACTAAAATAAACTTCTAGTTGTTGAAACCAATTATTGAGTTTTAATGGATTGATCTCACCTTGGTATGGATTTATGTCCACTTTTGCTTCCATATTGAATATGGATTATGAAGGGTTAACAACACTCAAAATCAAATACTCTTTATTGGGTTCTTTCTATGACTCCTTTCCTGGGTCTTCCTAATCTCTTGATTTCCTCTCTGATATAATATTTGATTTAGATTCTGCATCATCTCCAAATGATCTGAGATTGCTTGCTAGGGCTACCATGAGAAGGTTCATATCGTGGTTGATATGGACAACCTATGCTTACAACCTCTCAAATATATCTTCTGTTGAATCTTGAGGGTTCTTATGAACATACTCGTTTTCCATAGCTAGGGTTCTACAAATTTATTCTTAAACTAATTCTTGGATCCCTACAACTTTCCACAAATACCCCAAGAAAACCTGCTATGATACCAATATGATCTATAAACGATCATGGATATTCCACTGGAACAGTTCGACACAACATATCTGATAAACAAAACCAAAATATACTCTATGAAGGTTAAATTCATTTAGATTCTAGAATATTTAGTTACTCATTTTCTTATTATGCATGAAGTAGAAAAAATGCAGAAAATAGAGAAAAATTAAATACAATCACACACCATCCATAAAATAACACAAATATTTTCTTTGGGAAACCCTTACAAGAAAAAACCCAACTAGAAGGTGAGGCTTCTTTGCTCTCTTTTCTTTGGTATGGAAATAATGCAAGTACAAATGATCAACCACTCTCTATGGATTTACCTGAGAGTTGTGGTCTATTATGCTTCTACAGAACATTAACCCTCTTTGTTATGTTCACTAAATTTACACTCCCAATTGTTCTTCTTTGCTATGGAGCAAAATAAAATAACATATAATGAAACCCCTTCCCCTCATAGCAGTCTGATACATGGTCCAATAGCCGTCTAGAGTTGATGATTTGACTTCCTCAACCTTCAATTGTGATAATGTTTTGGACCTTCTAGAATATTCTTGAAAGTCCTCACATGGCTAGACCCATATGCATGATTAACAAGGGATGGAATGGCATCCTATTGTACCATGGTGTGTTAGGTATGTGTTATATTATTTAAACAACTAGACCCAATGTCTACATTGGACTGGGCACGAGAGAGAGGTGTTAAGGGGGGTTCGGGGGAAGCACCCCTGAAAATCATTGTTGGTGTTTTTTGCATTTGTTTTTAGCAATTTGTTGGCACATGGTTTTCTAATTATGGGTAAGGAATTAGGGTTGTTGACTAATCCTGGTCAATGGATTAGGGGTTTTGGATGAAGTGAGATTATATATATATATATATATTGTAAATAGTGAAGACATATAATGAATTAAATATTAGATTTTCAACTCTAAAACATGTTGTTGGTTTTCCCGGTTTGGGTTTCCAAGGTAAAATATCTATGTAATGTGTGTGTGTGTGTGTGTGCCATTGTGTCTTTTCAGTTTTGATTACAAATCAATTTTCAATAATTTATTGTACAAGGTTAAAATCTACATTTGGTATCATAATTATTATTGGTTTTAGGGGGATGCCTTTGTGGCTAAGGGTTTGTATCGAGTCTGTGAGAAACCTTGTTATAGTGACAGATCTACAATATTGATTCTTTAGGTGAAAATAAATGGCAAGCATTTTGAAATTAGAGATCAAGAAATTTAATGGGAAACATTTTGAGATATGGAAGCTAAATATGGAAGATCGCTTGGTGTAAAAATATCATTGGATCACTATGGATATATGTATTGCACCTACAAGAATGTCAGTAGAATACTGAACAAAGTATCTCTAGTTGTTGCATTTGATTTTGAAGTCTAACAAATGGATGTGAAGATAACATTCCTATATGGGGATATGGAAGAAGAAATCTACATGAAGCAACTAGAAGGATTTGCAGTGAAGGGAAAGAAAGAGATGGTATGCAGGCTGAAAAAAATACCTATATGGGTTAAAGCAATCACCGAGGATGTCGTATAAAAAAATCGATACTTATATGATGGATCTTGGCTTCATAAGGAGCAAAGCAGATCACTATGTATATTTAAAATTAATTGGTGATCATATTATTTATTTGGTCATGTATGTGGATGATATGTTGTTGATAAGAAATGACAAGGAGCTTATCCAAAATGTGAAAACCCATTTTTCCTCTCAATTTCACATGAAGCATCTTGGTGCTACAAATTTCATTTTGGGCATGGAAACTAAAAGAGATCGAGCAAAAAGGAAACTATGGTTAAATCATAGGAAATATGTCAAGACAATATTGTAGAGGTTTAACATGTAGGAATGTAAACTTGTCAAGGTTCCTATTCTTGTAGGTGTAAAGTTATATGTGGATCAGTGTCCCAAGACATAGGAAGAGCAAGAGGACATGTCCCATGTTATGTATGTGAGTGTGGTTGGAAGTTTGATGTATGAAATGGCATGTACTAGATCAGACATTACACATGCAGTGGGAGTTTTGAGTAGGTATATGTCAAAACCAGGGAAGGAGCATTAGACAACAATAAATAGGGTTTCATGTATTTGTGTGGCACTACTAGTTATGGATTGTGCTAACAAGGGAGACTAGGATTGAATAAAGTGTTGGATATACATGGATTTGTTGATGTAGAATGGGTTGGAGATATGGATCAAAAAATATCTACAAGTGGGTATGTGTTTAACCTGTTTGGAGAATAAATCAGTGGGATGAGAGAAAGACAATCTATAGTGGCACTCTCAAATACATAAGCGGAATACATGGAAGGCACTCATGCAAGCAAGGAAGTAGTATGATTATAGATTTTTTTTAGACATTGGGTTGGTACAACAAGATGCAAGAATAGATTGTGACAATTATAGTGCAATCTTCCTGGCGAAGAACCCAATTTATCATTTAAAGACAAAGC
Source organism: Picea glauca (assembly GCA_000966675.3). Lineage (NCBI taxonomy): Eukaryota > Viridiplantae > Streptophyta > Pinopsida > Pinales > Pinaceae > Picea > Picea glauca. The sequence goes on from JZKD02S0063527.1 coordinate 243,311, forward strand.
ATATTGAATGTTCAATATCGCTTTGTGAGAGACAATGTTGAAGAAAATAAGGTGTTTCTTGTAGAATGTGGTGAGTACCTGCACAAGAGATCATCGGTTGACTATGGATAGCACTATACAACCCACTATGGGAGATATTGTACAACTATATAAATATTTCCGTTAAAATAAATATTATGCTTTCTATCAACAAAGAAAAAAATTAGTAAAACTGAGGTTTCCATGTATGAGTGAACTCCATCCTCCCCCATCCCTCAAATTCCCTTAACGATCAATTATCTAGAGAGATAATTCCCTTAATGGTCACCCATGTTCGGTGCCATCAAAGAGTGAACATACATGGCTCCTTTCTAGGTTAAACTTCTTGACCTTCCCATGGAATATTGGACTAAGAAAAACATTTCAAAGTTAGGGAATGCATTGGGTTCCTTTGTGGATGAATATATGGAAACCTCAGTTAGACTATTCAACCTCAATTAAAATAATATGGTAAAAATTATGCTTTCTATGAACAAAGAAACAAATGTGATACACACATACTTCAGATGCACCAATTCAATAAAACATCGATGATAAAAAGAAAGATAAAAAAGACATGATAGTAAAACCTAAGAGGGTATAAATTAGTATGCTTATTTAAGTGACTAAAATTGTAATCTAGTTATTTAACCTTCCATGTAAATTGTAACTCTACAAAATTTTAGAGAAATGAGAATTATAATATAGATACCTTAGACATTGGAAATTACAACGATAATTCCCTTTTTTTGGTAGAGTGAGTGATATAATTCAAATAGATAAAAGATAAAGAGAGAATCCATAATTCTTGTTAGGGAAATATGGTTTACTTGGATTTGCATTATGATTTTTTTGGTAATAGTACTTTTATTTGCAAGAGTTATGGATTAGTATATAGATCTTTAAGAATGGACCCTTTATAAACACAGAGGAATTGTTTCAATGCATTGATTTTGTGATAATAGATTCCATTGATTTGATCACTCATACAACATATGCCACCTATGAAATATGCCATAACAATCAAGTGGTTGGATTAATTTTGATAATGATAATAATGATATAATATAAAATAATAGGCATGCCAAATGTTTAGTGCATTGATTTAAGAAATGATACAAAGAAAATTGATTGAATGTGATTTCAACACTACTATAGTGGAAAATATCCAATGAAATGATTTCATTAACAATATTGTGCAAAACAATTTTAAAATTTAGACTATACTGTTGGTAAAGTGGATTTTAATTATAACTTGAAGTCCACTATTTTTTTCTTAGTTGTCATTTCTTTATTAATATATATAGATTAAAAACATTATATTCATTTGATCTAGATTATATTGAGAATGAAATGAAATACAAACAAAACTATAGAAGAGAACACACAAATACAATGCAAACCAACTTCTATTAATGAATAAAATAACATAATACTGTAGAACACAAATTGGCTAGATTGGTGGTAGCTTATGTATGAAGAGAAAGAGATGTCAAATATGCTCAATCGAAAAAATAATTACATCATACTCCATTGAATTCTCAAATGGATTCCTTCACTTGAATTATATACGAGAGGGTGAAAGGAGAATCAATTTCCATGATGCATGTGTGATACACCCTGTTTACAGGATAGTGCGTTATTGAAGAATAACATGCTCCAAGTTTACAAAATGACATCTAGGCTTGTACATAAGACTCTTGTAATTATTGTCGTTGATGTAAAATGATTAATTATCTCATTAACTCCATATTACATCATTAAAATACACAACATTTTCAAGATTGATATATATATATATATATATATATATATATATATATA
>JZKD02S0063527.1:245202-270601 GCA_000966675.3 Picea glauca
TATATATATATATATATATATATATATATATATATATATATATATATATTAAAAAAGGGGTGCATGTGAAAAAAGTTAAAAGTGAAATAGTGGTTTCAAAACCATGGGTTTGGGGTATTTTCCCATGGTATTGGGAATTAATTATTTAACTAAGGGACATGTACTTCATGAAGGGTTATGAAAAGGTATAAAAATAGAAGGCATTCAAAGAAAGTGTATGTGCGAAAAATGGATTAGTAAATATTGAATTGTTAAATCAGTTTCATGTCATCTTCAAATTTCCATGATAAATTATTTTCTAGGACATATCAGACCTTGAAATTTGGAAGAGATGGAGGAGACATGTGGTTTTACATGTGATAAAAATTTAATATTTTGTTTCTATATACTTTCGAAGATATGCCATATGGAATGTAGGGTTCCCGAATGCTTCTGAAATCAGTTCCAAACAGGTCATCTTGGCACTTTCACTATAACTTATTTTCTGGGATGTTTCAGAACTTGAAAATTTGCAGAGACAAAGGCGAGATATTAGTTTACATTTGGTACATATTTTAGATTTTTTTTATATACATTCGGGGATATTCCACTTGGAATTTAGGGTTACTAAATGCTCCCGAAATCAATTTCCAACAGGCCAGATTGGAATTTTCACTATAACTTATTTTCTAGGACTCTTCAGACTATGAAAATTTCAGATAATAGAGGAGACATACAAAATTACCTGAGGTAAAAATTTCAGAATTAGATTTTCAAAATTGGATACATGGAATGTTGTACAAGTTCATTCTTGGGAAGAGGCCCAAAACAACAAGCTTTGAGAAACTTACCATTTGGAAATTAAACTTATGGTCAAACCTAGTAAAGGAAGAAGTAGTGAGAAGACCTGGTGAAGGAAAAAGCAGTGAGTATACCTATTGAAGGTAGAAGCAACAAGAAAACTTGGTGAAGAACGAAGTAGCAAGCAGACTTGGTGAAGGTTGGTGCGGGTCTCACAAAGAGATTTGTTTGCAAAGATGTTGTTCCTGAGTTTATACTTTAAGGCTCTAAAGTATACCGTCAAGGCATCCAAAAATATAGAGAAAACTAAGGATAAGAAAACAGGTATATAAAAAAGGGATATTGTTGGTTCCTCAACTATCTCTATCTAGCTTCCCAGTTTTCCTAGATACTAATGTCTCTTTCAATTACTTCCCATGAACGCTCTAACTCAACCCGGTTATTTGTTGTTTGTAAGATGGTGTTAAATAAATTTAAGGCAATGCGTGTTTGATTTGATAATCCAGGCTCGATATTGGGCTGTTTTGTAACTGGAACAGTCATGAGGGATAAAGACTAAAAGGATAACTTCTTGTGTTTTCTTTTAGGGGTTAGCTATTTATGCTTCAAAACATGTAAGAAGAACTCTAAAACCTTGAATTAATAGTATGACGAAACTAAAGGTCGTTTATGGTATCTGAGTTAAATTTCGAAAAGGGAATATGCATGAAATGAAAAGAAAACATAAAGTTGTCGAACAAGGTGAGGCATCAATTAATGAGGAATCTCACTTTGTGACAAAGGAAGAAAATAGTTAGGAAGAACTCTCAATGAAGCATATGAGATCGGAATCTAAAACATTTACAGGCCTTGTATCTGTTGATAGCTGATACAAAGGAAAAGCTGTAAACGATTAAATTACAAGAATAAATAATCACCATAGTAGAGGTTGTACTAAATTGTAGTTAAGCATTCATTAAAGAGATATATGAAAAATATGAAACAATAGAGAAGCACATAACTCAAACTTGACCAGATCGGGAATCTTCAATATGTATTTGTATTAATTCAAAAAGTATCTTCAAATTCTTCTTTACAATGCGCCCAAAAAAATCCCTCTTCAAGTCTCTTGAAATTATACTTATACCAGATCACCCATACATTGATGGTTGGTGATCTCCTAACTCCTGGGGGAAAACAGTTACAAAAATGCAAACCTCAATTGTTTGCATGATTATCTTTTATTCTCCTATCGTTTTGATAATATAAGTTTTCAAAATGATACTTCATTGTTTTATTGTAGTGTCTCCTTCTTTAAACCCAATACATTCAATACATTTTTCAATAAAGTGTACAAAATTTCTGGGAGGCTCTGGAAAATCCTTTGCTTCGAATTGATAAAATTTTCTATGAATTTTTGGAAGCTGGTCTTCGATTCCCTTACCACCAAAATTAATCGATTGAAAGTTTAAGTTTGTATTCACTAGCCACCTGTCTATTAGGGTAACATCCATTTCCTTTAACTGTGAAATTTCCATCTGAATTTTGTTCAAACCCTCTTTGAAATTCAACTGGTGTCTTACAATGTTTATCTGTTCTAATTTCCCAGTGCAATTGTCTCTTCCAATACCTAATGATTCCTTGTCCAACAAATCAAATATTCTTTCACAATTGTCTTTGATTTCTTTGGCTATTTTCTTATTTTCTGCTATGTTGGTTTCCCACACCTTGAGCATGATATCACTTCTAATATGCTCTGTGACAGAAATCTTTGGAATTTTCGATACTTCTTCATTTTCTGAACATACAACTGCCTTTTGAAAAGTGGCCCTTGCTGCTTTAGCTTCTTTTTCTTTAAAAATAATATTATCAAGAGCATTGCTTACTTCCTGAAAATAATTCTGAATAATCTCTACTTGGGAGATTACTCTCTATTGCTCGGGTTCTATCTTCGCATGTATTTCTAGTGACTGGTCCTGAAAAAATTTCAAATATATAACCTAGCCTTTTATTGAATTCAATTTAGCCTGTAGTTGTCTTACCAATTATTCTTGTTGAATAACCTATATTTGTCTAGTCTGCATCTTCTCATTCATATCATCTAGACTTGACTTATGCAACTGAATTTCTTTCTTGTCAGCAGCTCTGGCTTGCTCTAGACCTTTATTTATTTCTTCTTTGATATTTTTCTCTGTATATTTTAGTTGTTTTTGCAACTAGACTATCTTGTCGTTACTTTGTTTTAACCTTGTTCTCATATTGTCAACGTTGAATAGATTTGTTGTTTCCAGAGCCCCCATGGAGCATGCTACCTCTGTAGCGGAATCTCCCTCTTCCAAGTTTTTCCCATCTACCAACACCCTATGTTTCTTTACCATACCACCTTCTCTCATATACATCTTCTGCTTTACTACAACCTTTCTCTTTTTACTGAAGAAGTAATCAAAGTGAGGTATTTCTTCTCTGGAGATAGGGTTGAGGTCACTAACATATATGAATCCTATCTGAGGGGACCCAAATGTAGACTGTAAAGGGGTCAAGGAAGTGATGGGATTATCCAACTCTGTGGATTTTATTTCCCCTGTTGTCTTGGGGGTATCAACATGAATAGTAGATGATGAAGGGGGGGAAGATTGACTGGACTCGAGAGGTGTCCCATACTTTCTTTCTATTTCTACTCCTGGATTCTCTGTATGTGGGACTTATTTGTTTTGTGAAGATCCTTTTGCCCCCTGTGGGTTTTCCTTGATGTGTTCTTTATCCTGCGCTTTTTGTCTGAAGCCTGGGGGGATGTTTTCTGGTTTTAGAGGAGATTTTGTTGCCTCGTCCTGCAATACCTTGGGAAAACCGCTTCGTCTATGTCTCTGGAAGGTTAGAAGACTGGTTTGCAAGTCAGATGATAACATCTGTACCTGTCTAACACCTCCTCATAGGTTTTCACCCCTTTGAAAATGTCATCACGAGGGGATTCCTCATGTTCAAATGCTTTCATGCCACAGTGAGCCATGTGGCTTCCCACTATTTGATAAGGGTCGTGTTTCCTATGTTTGAGATTTACCAACTTGACCTCCTCTAGAGCTACAAATTCAAATTTGGAATGACCTAGGTTGAGTAGCAAAAACCTTCTAATTTGTATGGGAAAGACTAGCCAAAACTTCTTTTGAGCTATCTTCAGCTCTATCCCAATACCGTCTGTTATTATTTAATGAGCTACCTCCCTGCACACCAGTGTGTTGGGGAGGAATTTTGAAAGTGCATGAGGGGGGATAGAACATCCAAAAACCCTGATATAGGAGAAATTCTCCTAAATAAACCAATCGGAAACCACCTTGAGGTTTCCTATGACCGACTTTGAAATGCGGGGGGGTGCACAACCATACAACATCTGATGCACCGATATCACCACGAAATGATAAATTTCGTAAAAAGAATCCTTAGCATTTTCTTCCCACAACTTAGAATGATATTCATGAATCAGTTCAGTGCAGGTTGGGTTCCAACTCCAATTCATCAAAGGGAAAGGAGTTGTGAAAGATATAATGTCCATGATGTATGCCGACATGTAAAAGGATACTGGTCGGCCACTGGATCTCACAGTTTGATACTCCATAAACTCCTTAGCTAGGTTATCTGATAGAATTTTGTTCCAATTGAATTTTGTTCCAATTTAGTTTTAGACTTTGTCAAAGAATCGTGATTTCGCATTTCAGAGTTTCGGGGATCCAATCTCCAAAAAATATGTCATAATCAAACCCCAAATCGCGAAATCGCGATGGGATTAGTTTAGACACCAATTACTTGTATTAATGCTTTAATCAATCAAGATTAGTAATTAATTTCTTCTTTTTGGAAAATCGGGGATTGGGAGTTCAAGGGATGATGCTTTGAAAACACTTTGATACAAGGAAACCTGAATTGCGAAAGATTAATAAATTGTTTTTTGTGTTTAAGAGTTTAATTGCTCACGATTTAAGGTTACTTTGTGGAAAGCACGTCAAAACTTATAATACCCATTTTTTATTTTATTTTTATTACTTTAATATGAATCCTTTTCGGGATTTCGGCACTGAGACTCTGGAGTTGTTAGTTACAAAATCATGCTTTGTGAAAGGCCGAATCCCGAAACCCGAAAAATTGGAAGATTTTTGACTCTTTTTTAGGACTAAGGGGGGCTCCATGACTAGGAAAAAACAAAGCTCCAGGTTTAAAGGGTAAAAATTAAACTTCGTATCAACATTAGGCTCCATCTAGGGATCTCGTTTCCTTGTGGGACAAGAAGAACATGTAGACCAAGTGCCTTCATTGGGTAAATGGGGTCAATAATTCAACTTTGAGAAACAAACCAGGGGAAAAATCGAAACAAGAGTTTAGGATCTCTACATTTGATTTTGAAAATTCTTCAAAAATAAAACATCTGATTTTCTCGAGTTAGGTTCTCAATAGATTTCCTTTTATGAAACTGACCTCAGATCTGTGTAAGATAATCAAAACCAAATTAACCGTTCTAACAGGTTTCACCTGATTCCTTTTGCATCAAGTTAAAGTGATTTCAATGTGTCAAATTAGGGGATCCCAGAAACCTATAATGTGAATCCAGCTAAAAGAAGAAAAGTTACCAGAGCGTATTGTAATTCATGTACAACAACCTTATCATATATAAAGATATTGCTTCACTTCTAGCGAGCCTGTTCAGTACCCCAGTGAAGTTATCAGACTTCCCATATTGAATTTCCTTTCACCACTTCATTGTTTTCTAGCATTTAAATGTTGAGATGAGGGAAATCAATATAATGAATTTCCTTTCTTCATCTCTCTGGACTAGATGGGGGAAATCAAAATTGAATTTCCTTTCACCATCTGTCTATATATATTTTCTTTTAATATGAAGTGGGGGAAATCAATCAGTATGTAATATACTTGGGAAGATATCTACTTGAATTTTTTAACAACAGAGGCCTGTCGACTCACTTAAATAGCTCTGGATTAATCTTCTCTCTTGCCTTCAAACATCATCGGCTTTAGGGAAATTCTTGAGGGAAACGTCTTGACATATTTTTAAGGAATTTCCTTGAGAAAAACCAATCAATTTATTCCTGTTAGGAAGGCTAATAAGGTTAGGATTAACCTAGACATACTTCTGGTTTAGCCAAAGTTAAAGAACTATAAACTCAACCTATTCTCATTTTTGAAGGTTTGTTTGAGAATTTTCAGAACCAAAGTGAGACCTTTCTTTTCTCAAGGAACTTATGATAAAACATCCAAGGTCATGCGAGAAGCGAGCCTTACAATGACTAAAGGGAAAGTAAAGGGATTCAGAAAAACTTCCACACACACGACCACTCTTAAAGATTTTTTTAGTTAGTTCTTAAAACTTTTCCTTAAGTCCCCCTTTCTTTTTCACTTCCTTATTTTGAAAATTTCAGTGATAACATTAGCATCAATTGAACTAATTATTTATTCATTTGTATCTCTTAGGGTAATTTAGCTTGAATTTTCAGAGCAGAATATCATACCTTGGTAACTCCTAGCTTGCCGGCGAAAAGGCTATTAATTTATTACCTTTTTTCATTGGAAGACATTTAATACGCTTATCTGTGCCTGTCACCTTTTTAGCATCTCTAGTCTCTTGGTTGGTCAGCAACTTTCCTGCGTAATAAATTAGCATACTAATCATCAGGAAATATCATGAATCAAATTATTATTATTATTATTATTATTATTATTATTATTTTGAATGGAAAAACTTATCGAAGGAAATGAAACTATAAAATAAGCGTGAAAACAAACCGGTATGTACAATGAGAGTTCAGAAACACATTACTGCATGAAGTGTTTAAGGTGTTGTCCATTTATAAGGGCGTTGAGAATGTCTCCCTCGATATTTTCTAATAAAAAAACATTTTTTCCCTCAGAAGCTGAAATCTTATATGGGCCGGACCAGATTGGATCAAACTTGCCATGTTTACTAGTGTCTTTTCTCCTGGCTTCCCATTTCAGGACCAGATCACTAGGGAGGAAATCTCTATCTTTAGCTTTTTTATCGAATAAGGCCTTCATGTTATCCTGATATCTCTGTAACCTTTCATTTACTTCGGCCCAATTTTGTTGAACTTCCACCAGCTGGTTTATTCTCCTGGTAACGTCGTTGGGTTCTTCATTTGAATCTTTCCATAGTTTCATTACGGGAAGAGCAAGATTTATTGGTAAAATGATGTCGGTTCCATATACCAACTGAAAAGAGGAAATCCCAATTGATCTTTTGGTACTTATCCTGTTAGTCCATAGAGCATATTTTAAATGGATATGCCATGCTTTCTTATTTTCAGTCAAAACCTTTTTTATCACAACAATCAGACTTTTATTAGACGATTTAGCTAGACCGTTACCCTATGGATAGTAAGATGTGGAATATGTACTAATATGATGTTGTATTTTTGGCATAAGCTTACCATAGCCATTGACTTAAATTCTTGGGCATTATCACTGACTATCTTTTGGGGACAACCAAACCTGGATAAAATATTTTCTTCTAGGAAACTGATTACTACTGAGTCAGTTGAATTTCTCATGGGAATAGCTTCCACCCATTTAGTGAAGTAGTATGTAGAAGTTAGAATCCACTTGTGTTGTGCGCTGGAGTGTGGATGAATTTCTCCAATGAAATCAAGGCCCCATTGTTGAAATGGAGCTTCAGTTTTAACCGGAACTAAAGGTAAAGCTGGGACTTTCTATTTGCCTGTAAACAACTGAAAAGGAGTATAAGTTAGGACTTTAGTGTTTACATCTATGAATAATTTAGGTCAGTAATACCCGACTCTTAATATTTTATAAGACATTTCCTGCCAAGCATGGTGTCCTCCGCACACTCCCACATGGAATTCATCTATAGCCCTTTTTGTTTCAGCCTCGACTAAGAAGCTTAGCAGGAAACCCAGGGGGTATTTCTAATACAATTTACCATCTATGATACAATATTTTACAGCATGTAACTTCAGTGTCCTAGTTTTATATGGGGTTAACTCATTGGGACATTGAAGGGTCAATAGGTAAGAAATGATATCGTGATACCATACTGAAGTAGAGAACTTGTATTAAATCTCAGTTGTGGGTGCAGTGACGTCAAGCTCGTCTATTTCTAGAAAACCCTCATCCTCTTGCAACTGATTTATTCCAAGTGCTTTTAGATTTGATTCGGCTAGCAATTTGGCCAAACCCTGACCTTTGATAATTTTAGTTGGTTTGACTTCTAGGTCGAACTCCTGAATTTTAGCCAGCCACCTGCCTCTTCTTCCGTCGTTGTCTGGCTGCACCAATATATCTTTAACAGAAATTGAAGGCACATAAGTAATGATCCTTGAGTACAATACGTAGGTTCTGAAAGCCTTGAGATATTTTACCATTGCATAAGCTTGTGTTTCCAATATGTCATATTTCATCTCAACGTATCTAAGACTTCTACTAAAAAATGCAATAGGCCGCTCAAAACCTTCATCATTTTTCTGTAACAATACAGCTGCAATTGTATGTTTAGAAGAAAAATAAAAAATCAAGAACTCTTTTGTGTAAACCGGGCTTGCCAGGACTGGTGCTTCGCTTATTACTTTTTTGATATGTTGAAATGACGCTTTGGCTTCGTTTGTCCACTTCACCTCACTGTTCCTTTTAAGCATATCTGTAATCAATTTTATAATTTCGGCAAAGTTGGGGATGAATGTTCTCAAGAAGTTTATTTTTCCTAGAAAAGACTGAATTTCTTTTACGTTTCTAGGAATATTTATGGTATCTATCGTCTTGACCCTTTTGGGATCAATTTTGATTCCATCTCTAGACACGATATGACCCAAGAGTTTACCTTCTTGCATTGTGAAATGGGATTTCTTGGGATTAAGTGACAAACCAAATTTGCGACATTTCTCAAACGTTTTTTTGAGATGTATTAGATGTTCTGCATCAGATTTAGAGAAACCAGTCAGGTCATCAAGTTAGATAACGGAAAACTTATCTCTTCCGCCCACGAAAGCGATATCCATGGCTCGTTGGAAAGTTTCCCCTGCATTCATTAAACCAAATGACATTTTGTCGTACATAAATTTTCCCCTGCATTCATTAAACTATGATTTTTCTTGGTCGACATGCGTTTCGAAAAAGTCATCTACTATCTCTAAAAATTTTCAGAGTTGTTCATTGTCCTCAAAAACCTGCCAATGTTGTATGTTATTCGGTATGGAAGGCCTATGTCTCATTAGTATATGGTATTTTAATTTGAAAGCAGTGGGAGGTGTGAACGTTGAAGCTGCTTTGGCTAACACATCCGCCTGTTGATTTTCTGCTCTTGGAACCTAATGAACATTAACAGAGGAGAAAAAGTTTTCGATCAGATCCCAAACACAGTTCCTATAAGATCTTAACCTAGGATGTTTGTCCTGGTATTGACGATTTACCTGTTTCACAATTAGCTTTGCATCGCCAAAGACTTCCAAGTTTTTAATTTTCATTCTCCTGGCATATTCCAATCCTAACACTAGGGCTTCATATTCGCATACATTGTTAGTGTGGTCAGTGTTCCACTGTAATCTATAAGAGAAATGGATAACGAATTTTCCATCAGGTGCCACAAAAAAACACCCCAGCTCTGGCCCCAAAATAAGATGAGGCACCATCAAAAACATCTTCCAAACACCAGTGCTATATACATCCTAATTTACTTTCTCTTTTTCTTTTTTATTTTCTATACAACTTTCCTCTATACATATATCAATATTGTCATCAATAGATAAAATACAATTGCCTAAATCTTGATCAGCAATATAAACAGGGTAGTTGTTTTGGTTATGTGGGTCACTTACTGTGAATGCTAACATGGTTTCTCTATACAAACACGTGAACTATCCTCCAAAGACTGGGATCATGGCATACGTCATGCCGAGTTGGAGGGATCCTCCAATATTAGTGTCCCAAGACCTGGATAAGAGCATATCGTAATTTGGGCGTATATCAGCAACGACCACATCCATTAGAACGCCTTTCGCGGGTATCTTTGCAAGATTAATGACTAAATATTTTATCATTCCTATACACTTTACTTTTCTTGAATCGGATGAATATAAATCTCCATAAGGTATGGTGATTTCAAGACCAAGTCTTTCCATAATGGCTTTAGGCATTACATTGTGAGAGGCTCCAGAATCTAACATACAATCATGGAGTAAGTGATCGTGCAAAGTCAGAGTGATATAGAAAGGGGAGACGGTGTCTTTGGCACCTTTGAAATGTGGGCCAAAAATTATGTTAGGCTTGTCATCTTCTAAATTTATAACATCGGCCTGACTTTCCTTCTCTGAAAAACTAATCATTTTAGCAATCTGTTTTCTGTAATTGGATTTTTTGTCAATTCTACAAGGGATATAGGGATTTTGATTTTATTTATTTCATTTTCCAGATTAAAACTTCCTATGGTTTGTCTATCTCTATGGTTTGGACTTCTAGCCCCTTCTTGTCAGCTTTCTTTTGTAGTGAGGTTTTAGTTTCAATTACAGGGACCTCCATTTTCTACGCATTTACGGCTAATGTTTTCGCTGGCTTTGTCTTGGTGGGCTGTGTGTTAGTGGTCTTAGTTCTTATAGTCTATTTTCAGTGCTTTTTGAAACTGACTCATCTGTTTCACCCCTCGGAAAAATATTTTTCACTGTGGGAGTTGTGAGGCTCTTGTTTCTAGGCCTTATATTGTACTTTTGGTGGAGTTCGGCCATTATATCGTCTGCAATTTCCTGATAGGTTGAATCTTCAATAATACCATTGTTTTTGTTATTTTGGGATCTATCTTTTGTAGTTGCATATTTTTCATAATCTTGCCTCGTTAAAAAATGTTGTAGGCAGTCGTCGCCAAGATTATTAATGTCTTCTTATAATTCCTCAAAATCGTCCACATCTTCTCCTCCTATAAAGTTTTCGCCTTTAAAGGGGGTTTGGATTTTTTGATCCTCATTCTTAATCTGTCTTAGTGGATTTTGAGGGTTAGGATTCTTTCTAAAATCCTTTCTGGGAAAATGCTCATTCTTCGCTTGATCTAGTTCCGTTCTTGAGATCTTATTTGACAGCTCTTTGATTATTCTCGCCATGTCATCCATTTTTTCTTCTTAAGATCTTCCAGATCTAGACGACCCCCCTTGATCTCTATATCTTATGGTTTCTTTATTTCCAGTTTCAAATTTGGTTTTCAAGTTTCCTGATGCCATCATGTTTGAATCAATTTATAAGGAATCATCTTGCATCTTGGTGAGGTCTATTGATCTCCTCTCCCTCAATAACAGGGAGAAATTAGGGCCAAAATCTCCAATGAAGCTTACTTTCGCTGCAGGTTGGGAGGGTTTGACCTCGGCTGGAATCTTATTATACAATTTATTGAACCTCTGGGTGAACTAGAGGACTGATTAAAAGTGTTTCTTTCTTAGAGCCCCAAATCCAGTTAGATAATAGAGATGGTCTGTCCTTCCCCCCTACTGTCTAATAAAATCATTTTCGAGTTCCTCATATGACGGTATAGATCCTGCTTCTAGGCCTCGAAACCGGGTTCTTACTTGTCCTTCAAAAGTATGAACCAAGAGTCTTGAATAGACATCTTCATGTTCGAGTCCAAGGATGTCGGTGAATTGGTCAAATAAATTGATGTGTTCTGCCACCGTCAAATCACCCTCTCCTGTGAATTTTAGAAGATTATTCATGTAGTTTTTAGGTAAGTCATGGAGGGGGACTGGAAGGACCAGAGGATCATATCTAGCAGCCACCTTTGCAAAGATTCGTGGGGATGGTACTTGGCTTCCTGCTCCACCTCCAGTAGAAGCGCCTCCTCCAACCGTAGCCATTGATTATTTAGAGGTTGTTGCTTGGAGAATATAAGGAAGGATTTCAGGAAAATGGTTATTAAGGGACAGGAAACTTGAGGAAGGGGAACTAGGGAAAAGTTAACTAGTTTCTTCAGACTCACAGGGTGAATATAAGGGAGAGTCAATAGGAGCCGTGTCGAGAAAAATAGGATGATCGTAGGAGTTCTGAGGGATACGAAAATGAACTTCGTGAAGTGAAGAAGTGTCTATCGAAGCGGGAAGTGATGCAGATATTTTACCTCTATTAGTGAAAGAAACGATTGGGAAAATTTCAGTTTTAAAATCAGACGAGACCAAACTAGGCTCAAGGGTTGTTATCTTATTGGTAGGTAACCCCCCACAAAAGGTGGGGTATTTGATCCTTCAAAAACACCCCTAGTGTCCGACTCTATAATTTTAGGCTGATAAAACTTATTTGTCGATGATAGAGTCTATTTAAGATATCTTCTTGATTTTAAAAATTTTTCTGGATCGGGAAAAGGCGAAGTCTGTTTGTCGTCTGGGTTTTTCCTGGTATTCTTTCAATTAAAAGCCAGTCTATTTATCATGGAGTCTCCAAGTGAAAGATAAAAGTATCCTTATAAGGTTTTCAATCTTTGTTCATTATCAAAGATAAAAAGTGTCAATGTCGTTATTCCCAGGGAAAAATCTTCGTTTCTTCATTCCCTGGAAACGACGCCAAAAAGATGTTGTTCCTGAGTTTATACTTTAAGTCTCTAAAGTATACCATCAAGGCATCTGAAAAGATAGAGAAAACTAAGGATAGGAAAATATTTATACGAAAAGGGCTATGGCTGGTTCCTTAACTGTCTCTATCTAGCTTCCCATATTTCCTAGATACTAATGTCTCTTTCAATTACTGCCCATGAACGTTCTAAATCAACCTGTTTATTTGTTGTATGTAAGATGGTGTTAAATAAATTTAAGGCAATGCTCATTTGATCTGATAATCCAGGCTCGATATTGGTTTGTCTTGTAACTGGAACAGTCATGAGGGATAAAGACTAAAAGGATAACTTCTTGTGTTTTCTTTTAGGGGTTAGCTATTTCTACTTCAAAACATGTAAGAATAACTCTAAAACCTTGAATTAATAGTATGATGAAACTAATGGTCGTTTTTGGTATCTGAGTTAAATTTCGAAAAGGTAATATGCATGAAATGAAAAGAAAACATAAAGCTGATGAACAAGGTGAGACACCAATTAAAGAGGAATCTCACTTTGTGATGGAGGAAGAAAATAGTTAGGAAGAACTCTCAATGAAGCATATGAGATTGGAATCTAAAACATTTACAGGTCTTGTATCTATTGATAGCTGATACAGAGGAAAAACTGTAAATGATTAAATTACAAGAATAAATAATCACCACAGTAGAGGTTGTACTAAATTGTAGTTAAGAATTCATTAAAGAGATATATGAAAAATATGAAACAACAAAGAATCACATTACTCAAACTTGACCAGATCGGGAATCTTCAATCTGTATTTGTATTAATTCAAAAAGTATCTTCAAATTATTCTTTACAATGCACCCAAAAAAATCCCTCTTTCAGACTCCTGAAATTATACTTATACTAGATCAACCATACATTGATGGTTGGTGATCTCCTAACTCCTAGGGGCAAACAGTTACAAAAATGCAAACCTCAACCGTTTGCATGATTATATTTTATTCTCCTATTGTTTCGATAATATAAGTTTTCAAAATGATACTTCATTGTTTTATTGTAGTGTCTCCTTCTTTCAACCCAATACATTCAATACATTTTTCAAGAAAGTGTACAAAATTTCTGGGAGGCTCTGGAAAATCCTTTGCTTTGAATAGATAAAATTTTCTCTGAATTTTTGGAAGCCGGTCTTCGATCCCCTTACCAACGAACTTAATCGATTGAAATTTTAAGTTTGGCTTCACTAGCCACCTGTCTATTAGGGTAACATCCATTTCCTTTAACTGTGAAATTTCCATTTGAATTTCATTCAAACCCTCTTTGAAATTCAACTGGTGTCTTACAATGTTTATCTGTCCTAATTGCCCAGTGCAATTGTCTCTTCCAATACCTAATGATTCCTTGTCCAACAAATCAAAGATTCTTTCACAATTGTCTTTGATTTCTTTGGCTATTTTCTTATTTTCTGCTATGTTGGTTTCCCACACCTTGAGCATGATATCGCCTCTAATCTTCTCTATGACAGAAAGCTTTGGAATTTTCGATACTTCTTCATTTTCTGAACATACAACTTCTTTTTGAAAAGTGGCCCTTTCTTCTTTAGCTTATTTTTCTTTAAAAATAATATTATCAAGAGCATTGCTTACTTCCTGAAAATAATTCTGAATAATGTCTACTTGGGAGATTACTCTCTGTTGCTCAGATTCTATCTTCGCATGTATTTCCAGTGACTGGTCCTGAAAAAATTTCAAATCTATAACCTGGCCTTTTATTGAATTCAATTTAGCCTGTAGTTGTCTTACCAATTCTTCTTGCCAAATAACCTGTATTTGGCTAGTCTGCATCTTCTCGTTCATCTCGTCTAGACTTGACTTAAGTGATTGAATTTCTTTCTTGTCAGTAGCTCTGGCTTGCTCTAGACCTTTATTTATTTCTGCATCTTTTAGTTGGTTTTGCAACTGGGCTATCCTCTGGTTACTCTGTTTCAACCTTGTTCTCATATTGTCAACGGTGAATACATTTGTTGTTGCCAGAGCCCCCATGGAGCCTGCAACCTCTGTAGTGAAATATCCCTCTTCCAAGTTTTTCCCATCTACCAACACCCTGTGTTTCCTTACCATACCACCTTATCTCATATACATCTCTTGCTTTAATACAACCTTCCTCTTTTTACTGAAGAAGTAATCAGAGGGAGGTATTTCTTCTCTAGAGATAGGGTCGAGGTCACCAGCATATATGACTTCTATCTAAGGGAACCCAAAAGTAGACTGTAAATGGGTCAAGGAAGTGATGGGATTATCCAACTCTCTAGATTTTATTTCCCCCGCTGTCTTGGGGGTATCAACATGAATAGTAGATGATGAGGGGGGGGGTAGATTGACTAGACTCGGGAGGTGTCCTAGACTTTCTTTCTATTTCTGCTTCTGGATTCTCTATCTGTGGGACTTACTTGTTTTTTGAAGATCCTTCTTCCCCCTATGGGTTTTCCTCGGTGTCTTCTTTATCCTGTGCTTTATGTCTGAAGCCTGGGGGGATGTTTTCTTGTTCTGGAGGAGATGTTGTTGCCTCGCCCTGCAATACCTTGAGAAAACTTCTTCATCTGTGTCTCTGGAAGGTTAGAAGACTGGTTTGCAAGTCAGATGATAACATCTGTACCCTGTCTAAAACATCTTCATAGGTTTTGACCCCTTTGAAAATGTCATCGCGAGGGGATTCCTCATGTTCAAATGCTTTCATGCCATAGTGAGCCATGTGGCTTCCCACTGTTTGATAAGGGTTGTGTTTCTTATGTTCGAGATTCACCAACTTGACCTCCTCTAGAGATGCAACTTCAACTTTGGAATGACCTAGGTTGAGTAGCGAAAACCTTCCAATTTGTACGAGAAAGACTGGCTAAAACTTCTTTTGAGCTGTCTTCATCTCTATCCCAATACTGTCTGTTATTATTTGATGAGATACCTCCCTACACACCAGTTTGTCAGGGAGGAATTTCAAAAGTGCATGAGGGGGGATAGAACATCTGAAAACCCTGATATAGGAGAAATTCTCCTCAATAAGCCAATTGGTGACCACCTTGAGGTTTCCTATGACCGACTCTAAAATACGGGGGGGTGCACAACCATACAACATTTGATGCATCGGTATCACCACAAAATGACAAATTTTGTAAAAAGAATCCTTATCATTTTATTCCCATAACTTAGAATGATATTCATGAATCGGTTCAGTGCAGGTTGGGTTCGATCTCCAATTCATCAAAGGGAAAGGAGTCGTGAAACATATAGCGTCCATGATGTATGCCGACATGTAAAAGGCTACTGGTCGGCCATTGGATCTCACGGTTTGATACTCCATAACCTCCTTAGCTAGGTTATCTGATAGAATTTTGTTCCAGTTGAAACTATAGCCTTCGGCTTCTTCATGTAAAAGGGGCACCCATTCTACAAGGAAATGGGTAGGACTTTTCTTCCCAAAAAGTCTACATAACATCATAGCCACATAGACCATGTACTCATTCAATGAGCCTGTGGCATAAACGTTATGGGTATCGGCCCTGAATTTTGCTAGGTCTCTCCACCAGTCTTTGATTATGCCGGGGTATGTTTGATCTGCCTCTGTGCATTCTTTCCTTTGAAATTCACTTACAAATTCTTTATTATAAATTTACTTAGAATTGGGAGACAGTTTGTACATTACTTGTATATGTTCCGGTCTGAAAGAACCGATGACAACCCCTTGGTTGTCCAAAATGATTCTCGTCTGCACATCTATCCTCTCTAAATCCCAACTAATCATATCGTTGTATGTCATGAGTCATGCGCGTGTGGCTACTTTGTGAATTTCAGACTCTGCTATGTCCCATAGTTTGTTTTCAGAATCATTGGGAAAATTCTTGACTTCGTAGTCCAAGGTTTCAAAAATTTGCCTCAATGATTTGATAGAATCAATGGTATGCAGTGTAGTATCAGACACGATATCTCCTTCTAGGATTGAGCTTTAAGCTACTTCTTCAATTTTCTCAGGTTCCTTTCTAGGTTCCATAATGTTCATGTTTAGAATGAATTCCTGTTGCAGAGAAAAAATGCGTAAGTTTGTTGAATGCAATTCACTTTTGAGTCTAAACAATAAGAATGAAATTCGAAAAAACCAAACCTTTATTAACCTTTAACTCTTCTTACAACGGACGTACTGAGACAGGTAGTAAAAATTTAATGTTTTAATAAGGAAGATATGCCCAGAGATATGCAGTTAAGTTAAAAATATCTCTATTTGTTCTTTACAAATATTACCGTGTATCAGCGATTTCAAACTGGAGTTTCGAAAGGACTGCTTGCAACAAATCCTGAAATGCGAAACGTGAAAAGTAGTTTAGTCATCATTAATCTCATTTTAAATGAACTTAATTTAGTTTTAGACTTTGTTAAAGAATCTTGATTTCACATTTGGGAGTTTCAGGGATCCAGTATCCAAAAAATATGTCATAAGCAAACCCCGAATTGCGAAATCACGATGGGATTAGTTTAGACACCAATTACTTGTATTAATCCTTTAATCAATCAAGATTAGTAATTAATTTCTTCTTTTCGAAAAATCAGGGATTGGGAGTTCAAGGGCTGACGCTTTGAAAACACTTTGATACAAGGAAACCCGAATCGCGAAAGATTAATAAATTGTTTTTTTGTGTTTAAGAGTTTAATTGATCACGATTTAAGGTTACTTTGTGGAAAGCGCATTGAGACTTATAACACCCATTTTTTTTTAGTACTTTAATAGGAAGCCTTTTCTGGATTTCGACACCGAGACTCTGTAGTTGTTAGTTACAAAATCATGCTTTGTGAAAGGCCGAATCTCGAAACCCGAAAAATCGAAAGATTTTTTACTCTTTTTTAGGACTAAGGGCGGCTCCATGACTAGGAAAAAGCAAAGCTTCAGGTTTAAAGGGTAAAAATTAAAATTCATATCAACATTACTAAGTTGGTGCTTAGTGGTGGGGATTGGTGTCTCCAATAGATTGGTTCTATGAATGTTTTAAGAGTGGGTTGGTACCACTCAAACAAATATATTGGCGTCTCTTTCTAATTGATGCTTAGAGGTGGGGATTGGTGTCTATGAATATATGTAAGAGTAGATTGGTGCCTACCTAGATTTGTACCAGTGGGGATTGATGTGTTCAGTAGGTTGGTGCCTACAAATATTTGTAATAGTAGGTTGGTTCCTACAAATAATTATAAAGACAATGTTTTTGGTTTTCTCCCAAAAGGGTTTCCGCTTAAATATTGTTTTCCATGTTTTACAATTTATAGATCTAATATGTGATTGTTTTCTTATGGTTGATGAAAGTTTCAAAGAGAAAAAAATTATCTTATACTAATCCACCCCCCCTCTCAGTATAAGTGTGTTCTCAATAATTGGTATCAAAGAAGGTTCCTTCGAAAACAAAATAACTACCAAAAGGCAGATCTCGAGAGCACACATGGATGGTCATGAAGGTTTCTCTACAAACATAGCTCCATTGTTTGACATAAAAAACTATCCATTATGGAGCATAAGGATGTGAACATATATAATGGACCTTGGGTATGATATTTGGAAATTATTCATGACTGGTTATACAACCCCATCAACTCCACCAACAAATGTGACCTGGAATAATCCTAGTGAACGTAATGTGAAAGACATGAATTCCATATTGTGTGATCTATTAGAATTCGAGTTTGACAAGGTGATGCATTATGGATCGACAAAAAAAATTTGGGACAAGATTCAAAATATCTATGAAAGTGATGACAAGGTTAAGAAGGAAAAACTCCAAACTCATAAAAGATAGTTCGAGAGTCTTAAAATGAAAGATGAAGAGAATTGTCTAGTCTATCTTCTCTGTGTGGATGAAATTGTCAACACCATCAGAGTGCTTGGTGAAAAGGTTGAAGAACCGATGATTGTACAAAATGTGTTAAGGTTACTCCCCTCAATATTTGATGTCAAAGTACCCTCCATTGAACAAATGAAGAATCTTGATTCATTAACAATGGATGAATTGCATGGGATCCTCACGACATATGAAATGAGGATAGAGAAAGAAAATACATCTTGGAAAGAAGCGTCATTCAAATCCTAAACAATGACCAACAACGAATGGAATGAATCAAGTGATAGCTCTGGAAATGAATCAGATGCAACAAAATCCCATTTTGTGAGGAAACCCAAGAAAGGATCTGAAAAATATAAAGGTAAGATTCCCTTTAAGAACTTTAATTGTGGAAAAGTAGGACATTTTTCTAATAAGTGTCCATATGAAAAGGATGAAATTAGTGATGATTCGAGAAGACTATAATGTAAAGAAAGGGAGAAAACATCATCAACACAAAAACAACCACAAACAAGAAAAGCATGAAAAGAAGAAGAAATCTTATAAGTAGAAGAAGAATCTCTATTGAAAATGGGTTAGTAACTTGTCTAAAGAATGAAATGAAATAATTTTCTATGGTGATGGAGAAGAAAATATCGTTATGGGAATAAAAATAAATATTGATGAAGAAAAAGGGATAGAAAAAATGGACTCAGAAGAAGAGGAATATGCTAAAACAAATGGGGAAGTGAATCTTGAAGAAGAACTTATTTGTGCCTTAAGAGAAATAAATAATATTAGGAAAAATAATTTGAAACAAAAGGAGCGGTTGCACAAATATGAAGAAGAGGATCGTGATTCAAAAGACAAAATGTCACAGATACTTGAAGAAACAAAAAATACCATCATGAACCTAAAGGTTCAATTAGAAGAAAAAAGAAGGATGGAAGAAATTGTGAGAATCCAACTGAAGAAAAAGGAAGAAAATTGTGAAGAACTAGAATCTGAAATTGTTTCCTTAAGAAAGGAACTAGAGAAAACAACTATTAAGTTGAATATAAGCTTGAAGTTTGAAAAGAGTATTGAAATATTAGATGATATCGTCAATTTTCAAAGGTATATAATCATTAAGAATGGTCTTGGATATGATGCTATTGTTGCCTCCCTACCTACACTTGGCCTTGCTACAACTAATAAAGTTGTATTTGTTGCAGGTGGAGTTTAGACTAGTTTTCCAAAAGAGAAATCTATTGTTGACTGTGCCAACCATATTGATGATTTTCTTGTTCCTCGAATGGCATAATTTGAGCATACAGATGAAATTATTATTGATATGCAAGGTTGTTCTACTGTTGTAAGTGAACCTGGACCTAATCCTACTCCTTCTAATAAAATAGTGCAAAAATGTATTCCCTATCATCATCTTCACCATACAAATCAAAGGAATGGAAATCATGCTTTCAAATATTTGCAAAAGAGATGTGAAAAACATAATTGTTGACTAGTTCCCACTACCAGGATAGATTGTGGTTGGATTGATGGATGGTCATGGAATAATTTAAAAATATGTTTGAGTACTTCATATCGTTGTGTATCATTAGCTATACATTCGTGTAGAATTACTCTTACTTAATAATTATTTCCTTGAAAGTGGTTGAATGAGGATCGACCCAACATGAAAGTCGATTGGATTTTTGATTAAGTGTTTAGGGAGAAGCACAAGTTCAGGGAAATAATCCCTTTTACATTGATTTCAAAGGGGGAGAGTTTCAGAAAGGGGAATAATTATCTCTATTCCTGGGAGAGTTACAAACAGGGGGAGAGTTATTTCTATGCATGGTGGACTATGTGTTTCGTTGCAAGATTTCCATCAATTAAAAAGGGAGAGATTGTTGGAATTATTTTCATTGATGTCAAAGGATTAATAATGTGATCAATGTCATATTACAACATTACAATACACATAATTTCCAATATATATATATATATATATATATATATATATATATATAGGTCTACAAGTATATTAAAAAAGTGGTGCATGTGAAAAAGTAAAAAGTGAAATGGTGGTTTCAAACCCATGGGTTGCGTTTTTTCCCATGGTATTTGGGGTATTTTCCCATGTTGTTGGGAATTAATTATTTAAATAAGGGACGTTTCCCTTCATGAAGGGTTATGAAAAGGTATAAAAAGAGAAATCATTGAGAGAAAGTGTGTGTGTGTGTGTGTGTGAAAAATGGATTAGCAAAGATTGAATGGTGAAATCAGTTTTAGGTCATCTATGAATTTTTGTGATAATTTTTTTAATAGGGCATCTTAAACCTTGAAATTTGGAAGCTACGAAAGAGAGATATTGGTGTACATGTGGTAAAAATTTCATACATTGGTTCACTATAATTTCAAAGACATGCTCTATGGAAGATAGGGTTTTGGAATGCTCCTAAAATCAATTTCAAATAGGTAATTTTGGAACTTTCACTATAACACATTTTTTGGGATGTTTAAGGCCTTGAAACTTTGTAGAGATAGAGGAGAAGTCTTGGTGTACAAACAGTAAAAGCTTTTGATGCTAGTTCTCTATAATTATGAAGATATGCCCTGTGGAACTTAGGGTTCCTGAATGCTCTTGAAATCAGTTTCAAATATGTCAGCTTGGAATTTTCACTATAAATGATTTTCTAGGACCTTTCAGACTATAAACATTTTAGAGAATAGATGAGACATATAGAAGTATCTCAGGTAAAAAAATTAGAATCAAATTTGAAAAATTGGATATGTGGCATGATGTACACATTCATTCTTGGGAAGAGACCCAAAAAAATGAATTTTGAGAAAGTTACCATTTGAAAATTCAAATTTTGGTCAGACCTAGTAAATTAATAAGTAGTGAGAAGACTTGATGAAGGAGGAAGTAGTGAGTAGACCTAATGAAGGTAGAATAAACAAGTAGACTTGATGAAGGGAGAAGTAGCAAGCAGACTTGGTGAAAGTTGGTGCATCTCACACAAAGAGATTGGTGTCTCTTGTTAAGTTGGTGCTTAACCGAGGGGATTGGTGTCTATGAATATCTTTAAGAGAAGGTTGGTGCCTTTCAAACAAAGAGATCAATGTCTCTTTATAATTGTTTTCTTAGTGGCAGGGGTCAATGTCTCTAGTAGATTGGTGTATACAAAGACCTGTAAGAGTAGGTTGGTGCCTACAAGGATTTGTACCAGTGGGTATTGGTGTCTCAAGTAGGTTGGTGCATATAAGTATTTGTAACAACATGTTGCTTCCTACAAAGAATTGTAAAGTTAATTTTTGTGGTTTTATCCTGAAAGGGTTTCCACATAAATATTGTGTTCCATGTTCCATAGTTATTAGATCTCATATGTGATTATTTTCTTATGGTTCATGAATGTTTGAAAGAGAAAAAAATTGTCTTATATTAATTCACCCCCCCTCTCAGTATAAGTGTGTGATAAAAAAATACCACTAGGAAATCATGAAATGATGGTTGTAATTAACAAATGGAGATGGAATTACATTACATATTCCCTTAATGAAAACTTCAAAAGGGTGACTATCATGGTTTATCAAAACCACAGGCTCAAAAACATCGATTCAATGGAAAATGTGGATGTCCACCAAGATCCACTTGGATCATTCTTCCCTACTTAGGAAAAAATGGTCCCCATTGCATCAAGTTTCCTTGAGAGATGGGGAAAATTTTGTCGAATTTGAGCCTTAGTGAGCCACTATCTTTGTTGAAGTAGTTGTCCTACTTGTACTTGGTATTATCCTTTTGAAGGATGTCATGAACCTATTGTTGGATCCATTAAACAAATTTGGCTACACGATATTCCTTGGTCTGAGTGTGGGAGGACTCTATCAGTGAATATGCAACAAGAAGATCTATATCAATGGGGGATAATGGAAGTAACCCTAAGCACACCTAAAAAGGGCCATGGAAAATAGAGTTGTGAAGAGATTTGTTATAGCTATGTTGAACATATGCAACCTTTTACTGCACCAAAACAATTGGGCTCCCATAAGGTGAGGATCTCAGTCGAATGTGGCCTTTTTGGATGAGCTCAAGAATTTGATGCTTCATTTCCTCATTCTCCAGAAGGGAGAACCTATAAATTTGACCATTGATTAAAGGAGCACCAGGAACCAATTCAATGGAATGTTTGACTTGGTAGTGCATAGGCACCCCCATACGTAAATAAAAAATATCTTTGTACTCCTCTACAATCTTGTTGGACTACTTCAGCCATACATAAAGGTCTTGGGTCAAGGCTATGGTGGTTGTAGTGACCTTCTATTCACATTCTAATTGGATCATGAAGAGGGAAAAATTTATGGTATGAGAGATTTCTTTATGACACTATTTTGATGAGATAAATGAAATGGTGATAGTTGGAACTACCTATGGTATCCCATAGAGATGATCCCCCTGAGTAATAATGAAACTACATGGCCAAGACTCATACATAACATGATGTCTCCACATATATGGTTTTCCTAAAAGAAAATTATAGAATTCAAGTGAGTCAACATCACATAATACCCAATATTTGAAGGGCCTGATGTGACAATTAAGGATAGATTGTTGGATGATGTGAATATCTTGTCCCCGACTCAACTATCCAACAATATGTGGTTATGGTGTGGCAATGTTGGAAAATTCATTATTTTGAAAACCTCAGATGAGATCATATTCTTCTAGCTCTTTTTGTCAACAATGAAATGCATTAGGGTTCCCTTCACCCACATCTATGAATGAAAGAAGATCTCCCCTTCCTCCAACTCCTCTAACTCATCAAATAAGATATTTGCAGTTGCAATTGTAGGACTAGGTTCTGCATCGATGATTCTCTTTCCCTTGTCCTACTCCAAATTAAATTGTGCGTCAGGGTCTGACTTGTTTTCTTTAAGCTCGAACAAAAATATTTTTTTTTTAGTAACATTCATCAGTGTTGTACTAAGGGATTTTGTGGAACTCACACCATTTTTTAGTGTCCTTCCTTGTCTTCCCATTAACCTTCTTTTCTTGCAACTTGTATTGGATATATTGAGGTTGGCCTCCCTTTCTATGTCCCTTGTTCTATGATTTAAGGCCACCTTTTCAATTCTTCTATTGTTGCATATTTGCATAATCAAACTCCCACTTATTCTGTTGCTTAAATTTCTACTTGAATTTGACAACATATCAATAAGTGGCTCCTAGTGAGGATATGCCCAAGAAATCCATCTATGTTTTGATGTACCTATGTAGGCCACTGCAATACTTCATAACTAGGTGCCTTTATGAATATTAAATACCTAGCTTTGGGTGTAGGGTATGAAATATGTTTGTATACTCTGGAACTTTCTAGTCTCTCTCCTAATGCAGATTCATCCATATCATATATTGGTAATCATAGATTTCAACATGGTAGAAATCCTCCTTCATAGCATCAATAAAGGCCAACTAGGTGGGTTCTCTCCAAATGGTGTAGATTCATCTGTGATGTGCCTCTCCCTCTAACCTTCCCACCAAGCTTTGACATGGGAAAGGGATTTAAGGAGCACCAAGGTGATATTTTCACCATGAGAAAACTTTTGGACAAAGTAATAAGATTCTAGTATATTCAACCATTTCTATAGAGAATATGAATCTATATAGCCTTTAAATAAGGAGATATCAAAATTAACGTGTACTTTGAAAGGAATCACACCTTCAAAATGGTTGCTTTTTGAAGATGCCTCGACTGCCATCAATAGTCATTGAAGGATATGAGCAAAGTTTTCCATCATCTAGTTCCTCAGTCACACAAGGGATTCCTTGAGAAACATCTTGAAAGGATCTCCTACTCCATCATCTCTTTTCTCTTCTGCCATGGTAGGTCACTTTGTCTAGTGAAAGCGATCATCTCCAATAGAAACTATCTCGAGACCCAACTCTCTATACCTTTACCTTGTTGGGGACATGAACTAAGAGATAACAAGGAGTGGATCACTTTGATACCACTAATCGATATTATGTTGAGAAAAAATGAGACACAAACAAAAATATAGTGAAACCCAACTTCTATTAATGAATAAAATAACAAAATACTATAGAACACAAACTAGCTAGATTTATGGTAGTTTATCTCTAAAGAGAAGAGATGTTGATTGCGATCAATCGCAACAAGAATTACATCACACTCCATTTCATTCTCAAATGGATTCCTTCACCTCAATTATATATGATAGGGTGAAAGGAGAATTAATTCACGTGATGCATGTAGGATAAACCCTTTTTACAAGATAGTGAGTTATTGAAGAATAACTTGCTCTATGTTTACAAAATGCCATAGGAATGTACATAAAACCACTAGGAAATCATGACATGATGGTTTTAATTAAAAAATAGAGATTGAATTACATTACATTCCCCCTCAATGAAAACATCAAAAGGGTGAATATCATGGTTTATCAAAATCACAGGCTCGAAAACATTGATTCAGTGGAAAAGGTAGATGGCCACCAAGATCCACCTAGATCATCATCACTTATTTTTTATAATGTTAAGCAATATCAAATTTTCTTGTATATAAAATAAAGTAAACTAAAATAATGAAATAGAATCTATATATAATTATAATAAACAATGACGAAAATACTAGCATAGATCCATCTTAACTCTAGATCTCTCATGCGCCAAGAGAGATCAAATCCCTTGAGGTTAAAACCTTTCCTTAAGTTATTTCAATCTAAAAAATGTTTTCACCTTGAAGGAATTAACCCTCTCCTTGCATGATATATCTGGAGTTAAGATGGATTTACGGTGGTTCTTATATATATATATATATATATATATATATATATTGAGGAAATATACTCATGGAAAACCCTTCAAATACTATCCCATGTTCCATGTATGGTAAGTGGGGTAACCCATCAACCATGATTATGGGACCTCACTCAAAGGGAATCAAGAGAGTCGAACCCATGACCAAAAATAAGCATGAAAAACTCACGTCTATCTCTAGAACAATTGAGCTAACCCTCGGGGATATTTAAATAAGAGACTCATGGAAAACTCTCTGAATACTTCCCCGTGTTCCATGGATGGTAATTGGATTAACCCATTATCCCTAATTACAAGGCCTCACCTCGAGGGAATCAAGAGATTCAAACTTGTGGCCAACAAATAGCATGAAAACTCACATCTGGCTCTAGACCAATTGAGCTAACCCTCGGGGCTATGTGTGTGTGTGTGTGTGTGTGTG
>JZKD02S0063527.1:270622-284148 GCA_000966675.3 Picea glauca
TATCCAACTCCATGTTGAACATGGAAGGAATTACACATTTCCCTCATACTAATTAGCACTAAAGGAATTACACATATCCATAAAAAATTTCACCGGTACTTGATCCCTCTTCGCACATGATAGATCTAGAGCTAATATGGATCTTCACTAGTTCTTAATATGTATGTATATTTCATGTGTAAAATCCATATTGAGCATGGAAGGAATTGTACCTCCCTCATATTGAGTAACGTACCATTGAAATGTTTTAATCACCAACATAGATCCATTTTAAATTCAGATCTATCATGTGCTTGTAAAATTAGAGCATGAGAACAAAATGAGATGAGCTCATAGTATATATTCAATATTATCTCCGGTTCACTTAATACAATAGCATTTTTATCTTTTATAGAGATCACATTTTTTGTAAGATATAACTTATTCTTATTAGAGATGAAGTGGTTGAGTGATTATCTCAACCATCATACAACAATAACTTAATTCTTAACAACTTGACATTATTACATAATCAAGAGTTATAATCTAACACCCACTCTTAAGGATTACAACACTAAAAATAATTTTTTTTGAAAGAAAACAAGCATGGTTCAAAAGATTTTTTTTTGAAAACAATGATTGGACCAATAAGACTCCTTCAAGTTTCTCCCTATTCCATTGAAAGGTACAACCTATTAATTGTGATCAAAGTTTCCTAGCATCATTGGACATCATTATCATAACTCTCATAAAGGTGTGATGCCAAACTTATATATCATGGTTCTCCCTGAACTATTGGACAACAATCCCCCAGATGCATGTCCGATCCACAAGCATCATGGACTATTGAACAACTATATTTATTTCACTATATCCCTTCCTATATTCAAAGAGTAGGCCTAGATTTTAACCTTGTACAATTAATTACTACAAATATATTCTTAATAAATATAGAAAAGATACAATGGCACACACATGCACACACATTACACAGATATTTTACCCTCGAAAGCCAAACCAATAAAACCAACAACATGTTTAGAGCCACACCTCTAACTCTTTATTCATCATCTATCTTCATTGTTTACAATACAATATATATATATAGGATCTCGTGGCATCCAAAACCCCTAATCCACTAACCCAGATTAGTTAAAAACCCTAATTCCTTAACCAGAATTAAAAAACCATTGGCTAAAACAATGTGCTGAAAACATACTAAAAACAGACACAAAAAACAACCCAAAAAAATAAATAAATTGGAGGATTCTCCCATGAACCCCACTGTGACCCCCCCACACATTTCTGGTGCAACAAAAACACTAGGTCTAGTCGTAAAAAGAATATAACACATACCCAAAATTATCCCACTTGTTGTTTTCTTTGCATACATGGGGTCACATGATTACATAGTCAACAATCCAGGGCAACAATGCTCATTGTTTCCCTACACTAGGAGAAATTCTCGATGCTCACAAATTTTTCAACGAATATGCAACATTCTTTAGAGTGTGCACTTTCATCAACAACACCTTCTTGTCTTTAACCATGTCTCTCGCAAAGTGATACTGAACATCAATATGATTTTTCTTTGAATGATAAGTCAAGTTCTTTGTTAGGAAGATTGCATTATGACTGTCACAATCTATCCTTACAGCTTGTTGTACCGATCTAATACATGAACACAATCTTTGTAACCATACTAATTCCTTTATTGCATGAGTGGCTTCCATGTATTTAACTTCTATAATTTAGAGTGCCACTATAGTATTTATTTTGATCATCCAACTGATTTCTCTTCCAAACAAGTTAAACACATACCCACTTGTAAATATTCTCTGATCCATATCTCTAGCCCAGTCTACATCAACAAAATCATGTATGTCGAACACTCTATCCAATCCTAGTCTTCCTAGGTAGAACAATCCATAGGTATTAGTGCCATGCAAATACCTGAAAATCCTCTTTACTATTGTCCAATGCTCCTTCTCTAGTTTTAACATATACCTACTTAAAAATCTCACTACATGTGCAATGTCTGGTCTAGTATAGACCATTGCATACATCAAACCTCCAACCGCACTAGCATATAGAACACAAGACATGTCCTCTTCCTCTTCTTTTGTTTTGGAACATTAATCTGTAAATAACTTTACATCTATAGGATTAGGAACCCTAAATGGTTTACATTCCTACATATTAAACCTCTACAATATTGTCTCAATATATTTCCTTTAATTTTCCCATTTTTTCCTCATCTCTTTTAATTTCCATGCCAAAAATGAAATTTGCAGCACCAATATCCTTCATGTCAAATTTAGAGGACAACTGAGTTTTCACATCCTAGATAATCTCCTTGTCATTTCCTATCAACAACATATCATCCACATACAAGACCAAATAAACAAGATGATCACCAACTAATTTGAAATACATAGAGTGATTAGCTTTGCTCCTTGTGAATCCAAGTCCCAACATAAAAGTATAAACTTTTTGATACCACATGCTTGGTGATTGCTTTAACCCACACAAGTTATTTTTTAGCTTGCATATCATCTCCTTCATTCCCTTCACCGCAAATCCGTCTAGCTTCTTTATGTGGATTTCTTCTTCCACATACCCATGTAAAAATGTTGTCTTCACATCCACATATTATAAAATCAAAAGAAAAAGAAACAAATAAAAGAGATATAATAGAAATTAACTTGGAAATAGGAGAAACCATTTCACCAAAGTCAATTCCCACTACCTGGTAATAACGTTTTGCTACTAACCGATGTAACATCCCCACTATAATCCTCAATTTAATTAATGCTTAATGTAGATATAATGTGTGTCTACGACCAAGCAATGTAATATGCAAATTGTATTTCTATGTTTTAATAATAAAATGTGATGCCCTCTACTAAGGGGAAATATATAGAGATGGGGGATGAATTAATCCACAAGAGAGGGGAGGTTCTAAGAGAATGGCCAAGAGGGGGTCCAAGGAGGAATTACCCATGTTTATTAATTCTACCCACATTCCTTAATTTTATTGTGAC
Source organism: Picea glauca (assembly GCA_000966675.3). Taxonomy (NCBI): domain Eukaryota; kingdom Viridiplantae; phylum Streptophyta; class Pinopsida; order Pinales; family Pinaceae; genus Picea; species Picea glauca. The sequence continues at coordinate 273,646 of JZKD02S0063527.1, forward strand.
TATGTATTAAAATTTGTTTACTGATCAAGTGTCCCCAAATCCAATCATTGAATGCATGTAAGAGGGTAGGTGTGAGAAGTCACATCCCATAGTTATTGAGAGCATGGGGGATGAGTACAATTATCTTGGGGAAGTGTTTGAGTTAATAAAGAAAGGAAAAGGAGAGAAAATAGTATGGGCTGCTACAACAATTTTAGACCATTAGTTTTTTTGCATGAACAACAACTAGAGAGAAAGAAAGAGAGCTTGGCGTTGGAACAATGATGGAGGGTGAATTATAGATCATGGTGGAGAGTTTTTGGAGCGTATTGGAGCTAAATATTGAATATCTAGGTTGTCAATCCTGAAGAGTGAACTCCTGTGTGAGATGCATTGTAACAACAAGTGTTTGTTGTTGTTTGTTGGTAGTTTTTTCTAGAAGTGAGTTCCCTTGATTTCCCAGCTGAGAGATTCCTAGTTACTTGTGCCAGAGAGACCCTGATAAACTATTGGTATGACCAAGGGACTGAGATCAATGAAGGGGTACATTCCTTGGGCTGGGCGGGTCAAGAGGAAGAGAGCTGGTGGAAAATAGGGATAGTTGTAGGAGAATACTAGTGGGTTGTGGGAATTATGAGCTGTGAGTGGAAAATGAGAGACCGACCTCTTTGTGGATTACTAGCCTCAACTCAAGGGTGACTTGTTGTTGATATTTGGAGAAGTAATTTTATGGTTGGGTGGAACGTCTATCCCAAGCAACTGGTTGCACAACTATTGTTAAAATATAAGTGTTTTATCTATTTTCTGTCTTATATTTATGAGTTAAATTGTTGTCCATGAAATATGTGTATTAGATTGATTTACATAGTGTTATAATTGAGTTATTAGTTGCATTTTGTGTTTATATTAGAGTTTTATAGATGTATCTAATTTATGGTAAATTTGGACAACAATTAAATATGGTTGTAATTGTAGAGTATAAGCTACATGAATTTAATTAGATAGCATAAATTTTAATTTATGAGTATTCTGCACCATAATGTTCCTCAATTGGGTTGGGGGACATTACATTATGGTATTAGAAGCTCTGGTTCAAACATCGGGCTTGTATGGGACAAGAGCGAGTGTGAATTAGGAAACATTTGTTGTTGTAGACTCTGGTCTATGTGAATTTGGGAAAAATGGTGAAGTTGGAGAGAAATCCCCAAATTTGTGGGAAAATTTCAAGTTTGAATACCTCAGAGTAGTCGATGAGATGATCTAAGACGTGAATTTGCAGGTTGCATAGCTAAATTTGACTTGGAATGGTCGAATTTCATGTTTTAATGGTCATTGTAGAGTTGTAGGGAGTTTGGTGAATCTATAGTTAAGATCATATTTTATCTCATGATCAACGACCCAAATTCATTTGGATAAATTTAAAAAATTCATAAGGTTTCGACCATTTGAAAGGTTGAGTAAATCAATGGTCGAGATTAATTTTCAATGGTTGGGAAAATGGATTAGATTGATGATTTGTATTCATTTTCGGTCATTGGGAGGTTGGGGGCAATAAAATGTCAGGATTCAATTAGGAGGTTTGCAAAGTGGAACAGATCGACGGTCAAGATCGGTTTGAATAATAGATGAATGGTTCAAATTCATCAGGGATCTAGACGAAATTTTCTAAGTACAGAAATTTTCCAACACATTCTGTCAATGGCTGATGGTCGGATCACTGTGTTTGAAAAAGAGTTGGGTTCGACCAGAAGAAGTCTCTGATTGTCGATGGTCTATGATTGGGGATAGACATATTTTGGGAAAAAGTTTCATGCATCCAAAGGAAATATTTGATCGTTGATGGTTGGTGATCGGGGATCGACATATTTTGGGTGAAAGTTTCACGTGTCCAAAGGAAATTTCCAATTGTTGATGGTCTATGATTGGGGATCGACAAATTTTGGGAGAAATTTTCACACTCCCAAAGGAAATCTCTGACCGCTGATGGTTGATGGTCGACAAAATTAGTGTGATGTTCAAATATTTCCAAGAGAAACTGTCAATGGTCGATGAAGGAAAGAGGAGGGTGACACGTCATGCCACATCAACATCCATGTGTCATGCCACATTATCCTAGTTTATTCCTCATGATGAATTGTAATTCCATGGCATCATCTACGTGGCATGCCATGTCATCATAGTTTCCACATGAACAAAGAGTTAGTTGATTGTCGATGGTCGGGGTTCGACAGATTTTGAAAGAAAGTGGTTGTCAAAGAGTTCTCGATGGTCGATGGTCGATAATCGAGCATCGGGAAGATTCACGAGCAGTTTGTTTTTACAATAAAATTGACCGATGGTCGATGGTCGATGGTCGATGATAAAGCATCGAGGATATTCATGTACAAGTTTGGTTGGGCAGTGAGAATCATTGATCGACCAATCTTTGATGTAGTATCGAAGATCAACGATTAAGATATTTTAAGTTATCGATCAATAGTAGAGATTCATCTGTGGGCCTGGGGAAGGTTTGGAGGATCGACGATTGATATTTCTCCCAATTTGAGATCAATGGTGTAGATTTAAAGGGTTGTTGTAGTAGTAAAAAAGTCAATTTTATATGATTGTTTTTTAATTTTTCATATTTTTGAAGGTCATTAACTTGTGGGGAAATTTTGAGCCCTAAACAACATTTTTATCCAATAAAAAATCACAAGAATGGAGTGTATGAAGGTACAATGTGTCTCTACAGCTCAAATAAAATAATTTCGAGAGAGCTATCCAATGAGCTATTTTGGGTGCAAAACAGAGATCGTATGAGAAAGTTACAACCAAAATAGTCAAGGTAAAGTTTTGGGACCAAATTACTTCCAGAGGGCATAACTCCTTACTCAGAAGCCCGTTTAGGGAACATGAGCATTCTATGGAAATATTATGATCCATAGAAGACATGAATGGATCCATATTTGGAATCTGGGTATGTAAAAATGTGTAGTAAGAAAAAGAAGACACCTATAGAATATAGGAATAAATTGGATAAAACAACCTAAAATTCTTAGAAAGGTATTGAGGATTAGAATACATATATCCACCCATAATTTTGAGTTGGGAAGTAAAATTTCTCAGAAGTGATAAAAGTTATTTTTGTAGCACTAAAAGAGTGGAAACTGAAACTTGTAAATGTTGTAACGTTTTTCTCAAAACTCGGAATGAGGTACGAATACAAATGTTGGAAAGATGTTTTCGAGAGGAATGAATATAAGGAATAATATTTTTATTTGGTGCATTGTGTCCTTCATAAATTTGGATAAATAATGACTTGTATTCTAATTTATTAAATGTTTTATGTATGCATGTTTTATCAATAATTATTACATCCACATTTCTTGTAGAATTAGAGGTACAAGAAAGAAAATTTGGTTCTTATATGAGGAATGGAGTTATGGAATATTATCAGGGATATTATAGCCATGGATAATATATCATAGGTCTACATGTTAGCATGGGAAATGCCAAGACATAATCAAGTGAAAGAAGAGACAGGTAGGATCCTGTAACTATGAGAAGCTTGCATAGGGAAGTGCAAAGATATAGAGAATATAATGAAAGGATAATGAAGGCTTAGGAAGAGATAATTTAGAGTCTAAATATGTTACATAAGAAAGTAAACAAAGACTCTAGAATCAAGCAAGAATATAGTGATAGACAAGTGACAACATCTAGATCCCAAAAACAAAAGGATGATCATGGAAATGATAAGAAATCAAGAAGCATGAGTAGGAACCAACATTCTCCAAAGAAATCCACTAGATGAAATAATTCAATTTTAGGGTCAGGGAGAAACCCAAGTGTGTCTCTTGTTCAGAGGAAAAGGAGAAGGCCTAAGGTGAACATATTTCAAGGTGAGCTCGGGAAAATTAAGCCACCAACTTTCAATGGAAAGAACAAGAAATGAGAAGTAGTCGAGGCTTGGCTATTCAAAATGAAGAAATATTTCTAGCTACATGATTACCCCTCCTAGTTAGAAGTGAGAATTAAAACATACCACTTGCAAGGAAAGGAATCCATGTGGTGTGATCAAATTAATAAATTTGAGCACCTTGATGAGAAAATAATCTCATGGAGGAAGTTCAAAGGATATTTCCAAGAGAAATATGTGTTCGAGCATTATTATGAAAGGAGCATGAAAGCGTTCTTTGAACTCAAGTTGGGAACCATGACAATGGATGAATATGAGAAGAGGTTCTTTGAATTGATGAAGTATGTTGACTTCATAAAGGATGAGAAGGTCAAAGGTTTTTAAGTGGGTTTCCTTCTTTCTACATTGATAAGATACAATATTATAACCCCAAGACTTTGGAGGAAGCCATAAGGAGAGAAAATCATCTTTATGAGCAGAGAAAGGGAAGGCCAGTTTTCCAAAAATATTGGAATGACAATATGAAAGGGAAAAGGGATAAAAGGTAGAAAGGTTTTAAGCCACCTTTTTTCAAGAACAATTCCCAAGCAAATCAACAAGATCAGTCAACCCAAAATGAGCACAAAACTATATATTTGTTTGGAAAAAGGGCAAGGGAACAACCTATACAATGTTGGGGATGTGAGGGAAATCACGTATATAGGTATTTCCCTCACAAAGGAGAAAGGATGAGGATTGTTCACAAAATTCTAGAGGAATATACAGTGGAAGACATGAGAGAAAACATGAAATGGATTTATGCACCTTTGGACAAGAGGAAAGAAAAATATCAATCCCCCGTGATTGAGGTGGAAGGTAAGATAAATAATCATCCCATAGAAATTTTAAATGATTCTATAGCTAGCCATAGTTACATAAACTCTAACATTGTTGAAATATTTTATTTGCAAAGGAGTACACATAATAAATATTGGTTAGTTCAAATATCCACAAGGTCTAAGAGGAAAATCAATGAGCTAGGTAAAGACTGTCTAATAGACATGAATGGACTGACACAAAGGTATATGTAAACATCATACCATTGGGTTCATATGATTATTTAATTGGCATGGAATACTTGGAAAAACACCATGTTGTCCTAGACTGTTATAGCAAGACAATTACATGTCTTGATGAAGAAGGGAAGAAAGGAAAGGTTCAAGGAATTCCAAGAGTTGTAGTTGTTAGAGAGATTTCAACCATGCAGTTGAAAAAGAGCTTTAGAAAGGGATGTCAGATTTTTGCAACCTGTATGGAAGAGGAAACCAAAGAAAAAGTGGAAAACATTGATGACCATTTGGTCTTAAGGGATTTTGAAGATGTTTTTAGGGAAATCACAGGATTTCCACTAAAGAGAGACATTAATTTCTCTATTGATTTAATGCCAGGAGTTGCATAGTGTCCAAAACACCATACAGAATGGGCACACTAGAGTTGAAAGAACCACAGATGAAACTTGAAGAATCATTAAAGAAGGGGTATATACACCCAAGTGTGTCACCCTGGGGAGCCCCAGTTTTTTTTTGAAAAATAAAAATGGAACCTTAAGGTTGGGTATTGATTTCAGGAAACTGAATGAAGTCACCATAAAGAACAAATATCCTTTTCCAAGAATCGATGATGTGTTTGATCAACTAAAAGGTACATAGATCTTTTCGAATATTTACTTGAGATTAGGTTATCATCAGGTGAGGATAAATGATCCAGATTTATTTTTAGAATGAAATAAAAGTAGAGAAATTACAATGAAATACTCATGAAAATTGACAGAAATAGAGAAATACAACAATGATTTCTATTAATGAAAGAGTTGAAAAGAGACTGTAAAAATATAAAGTGAAAGACTCACTAGAATGGTGGCAACTTTATCTCCGAGAAGATATGTGATGACTACGCTCATTCTCAAGAAAATCCTTACAATGAGGCTCTGAAGGCCTTTTTATGATAAACATGAATGCCAAAACCCTAGACATACAAAAACCTAACCCTAGGAGATGAAACGGAAAAAGTCATGTGGGCGTCGTTTGGGTAAGTTAGTACATTAAATTACTAGGGCCATAACGTTTGCATACGATATCCATTTTAGGCGCGTGATAGCTCGTTGGAAAGGTCTTTTCGATAAATACACATTACGTAGTCAAACTTTGGCGCAATCTACAGTTTGACTATGGCGAGCCAAAAAAACACTGTTTAGGGGCCCAAAACAGCCCTGGAAGTACAAAAAGATGTGCTGACATGAAAACATACAAAATAAGCTAGTTGGATTAGATGGGAGGCCACCAGTATCCACCTGGAAGATGTGTATGGCTTCAGAAAACCACGGAAGTGTAGAATCCACAATTACAAAGAAGTACAGAAGAACATGGTGTACTAAAAACTAACAATAGGAGCCAGTTGGAATAGGTGGGTGGCCACCAATATCCACCCGGATCAATCCTCCCCCCTTAGGAAGAAATGGTATCCATTGCGTTGAGTGCCCAGAGAAGAGGGGAAAGCATTTACTAAATCTAAATCTTGGTGAGTTGCGTGCCATGTTGGAGAAGTTGTGCTTCTTGGCTTGTGAAAGACTATCACAAACCTATTGTTGGAGGGGTTGAATATGTTCCACCAACCTGTTGTCATTGGGTTGGATGGGGCATTATGTAGGCACCATTGTAGGTGAATAAACAATATATTTTGTCTCTTCGACAATTTGTTTTTGTTGGATAGAAGGTGTTGAGGTTGCAGTGGTTGTAGTGGTCTTTTGTACATCCTTTGAACATACTATGAAGAGGATGAATTTTTCAGTATGAGAGATTACCTTGCGGTGTTGTTTTGGTGGATCAATAGTCAAAACTACCTCTGGTATCTTGTAGAGCTGACCTCCCAGAGTAATAATGACACTACGAGGTCTAGAATCATAGACAACATGATGTTTCCACATATATGGTTGGCCCAAAACAACATCACAGACATCAAGAGGGAAAATATCACACACTACCTCATCCTTGAAGGGATGGATGCCATAGAATAGGTGACACTATTGGCTTATGCGAAGATCTCTTCCCTGGTGAAGCCACCCGATGTTGTATGGTTGCGGGTGTGGTGTTGTTGACAACCCCAAATGTTTCATGACCTTATATGAGATGATGTTCTTCTTGTTATCGTTATCAACAATGAAATGCAATGGGGTCCCTTTCACCAACATCTATGAATGGAAGATGTGATCCCCCTCTTCAGGATCTATTGGTTCTTCTATATGAATTTTTGTGGTTGCAATAATGGTTGTGGGGTCTGCGTCGATGATATTTCTATTTTCAATATTATCTGGATCAGATTCTGAATCAGGATTCGGCTCCATGTCTTTGACCTCGGCCACCAATGATTGTTTCAAGCGACATTCATCAGTGTTGTGCCAGGGGATTTTGTGGAGGTTACACCACTTCCCAATGTCATTCTTCATCTTTATTTTACCCTTTTTGTCATGTGTCTTGGAATGGTTGTCTAAAGGTTGTTGGTTAGGGCCATCTTTATCGTGCTTTGGTTGTTGTATATTTTAAGACCCGAATTCCCATTTGTTTTGATGCCTAAAGTTTTCCTTGATTTTGACAACATATCGATAGGAAACTCCCAATGATGAGATGTTTAGGAAATCCATTTCGGTTTGGATGTACCTATGCAGAGCCCCATGATATTTCAGAACCAGATACTGCTCAGAATGTTTGATACCCATATTGGTCCACAAGTTATGGAAATTATTTGTGAACTCTGGCACTGTTTGGCTCTTCTCTTGCCACAGTGTGGTCCATATCATGTACTAGTCTTCATAGTTATCAACAAGATAGTATGGTTCTTTGACCGCATCCACAAAAAAATCCCAAGTGGGCTCGACCCCATATATTACAGGTTCCTCTGTGGAAATTTTCTCCCAGTAAGTTTCCCACCAATGTTTGACATGGGGGAGATCCATGAGGAGTGCGAAGGTGATATTTTCCTTGTCGGAAAAATTTTGAACAGAGAAATAACCTTCTAATAGATTTAACCATTTTTCTAGGGAATCTGCATCTATATGACATTCAAATATGGGAATATCAAAATTAACTTGTACCTTGAAGGGATAGGTTCCTCCAAAATGGTCGCTTGATGAAGATGTGCCTGTTTCTATCGGCGGGCGTTGAAGAATGTGTGAAAAATTCTCCATCATTTCATCCCTCTACTGCATGAGAGATTGCTCGAGCAACAGGTTAATAGAATATTCTACTATGTAGTCTTTCTTTTCTGCTGCCATGGAGGGTTTCTTGGGTGTGCGAGAGTGATTGTCCTCAAGAGAGAAAAACTTGAGACCCAACTGGCTATACTCAGACCTCGTTAGGGACATGCTCTCAAAAACGATCAAGAACAGTCTGCTCTGATACCACTGATCCAGATTTATTTTTAGAACGAAATGAAAGTAGAGAAATTACAATGAAATACTCATGAAAATTTCTAGAAACAGAGAAATACAACAATACTTGATTTCTATTAATGAAAGAATTGTAAAGAGATTGTAAAAATACACAGTGCAAGACTTGCTAGAATGGTGGCAGCTTTATCTATGAGAAGATATGTGAAGACTATGATCATTCACAAGAAGATCCTTACAATGAGGCTCCGAAGGCCTTTTTATGATAAACAGGAATTCCAAAACCCTAGACATCCAAGAACCTAACCCTAGGAGATGAAACGCCAAAAGTCGTGTGGGCCCTTTTTGGGTAAGTTAGTACATTAACTTCCCAAGGTCATAACTTTTTCATACGATCTTTGTTTTAGGCACGTGATAGTCCGTTGGAAAGGTGTTTTCAAGAACTATGCATTACACCATCAAAATCTGACTCTGTCTATAGTTTGACTGTGGCGAGCCAAAAAAATATTTTTTAGGAGCCCAAAACGGCCATGGAAGTACAACAAGATGTGTTGACATGAAAACATATGAAATAATCCAATTGGATTAGGTGAGAGGCCACCAATATCCACCTGGAAGATGTGTAGAGCTTCATACAACTCCAGAAGTGTAGACACCAAAATTACAAAGATGTACAAAAGAACGTGTTGTACTAAAAACTGATAAGAGGAGCTAGTTGGAATAGGTGGGTGGCCACCAATATCCACCTGGATCAATAAAGGAAGAAGACATTAGTAAGAAAACATTTAGGACAAGATATGGGTATTACGAATTCATGGTAGTACCATTTGGACTATCAAATGCACCAAATGTTTTTATGTGCCTGATGAATGGAGTGTTTAGGGAGTACTTGGACAATTTTTTAATTGTGCTCCTAGATGACATAATCATCTACTCTAAGTCAAATGAGGAACATGGGAAACATTTAAGAATGGTGTTGTAAGTTTTAAGAGAGCATAAATTTTATGCTAAGCTAAGTAAGTGCATCTTTTATCTAAATAAGATTCACTACTTGGGGCATATAATTTCAATAGAAGGCATATAATTTGATCCTAAGAAGATAGAGGCCATTAGATGATGGCCAATGCCAAAGAATGTCATGGAGGTCAGATCATTCATGGGTCTTTCCCATTATTATAGAAGATTCATAAAAGGATTCTCAAATATTGCAATCCCAATCACTTCTTTGCAAAGGAAGGGAGTGAAGTTTTAATGGACTTCCAAGTGTGAAGAGAGATTTTAGTAGCTGAAAGACATATTGACAAGTGCACAAATATTGAAGATTGCAGATCCATATGAATATTTTGTGGTGTGCATAAATACATGCAAGGAGAGGCTTGGTGGAGTCCTCAGCCAAAAATATCATGTGATATGCTACGTGTTGGCCCTTGACCAAGGTTTGGGATAACCTGGGTCATTTTGACCTATTTTGGAACTACGATAGCTAGTCAAAGAAGGACCGCCAAGCGAAGCATCTAGATCCACTACTGGGCCCCTATTAGGGATTTTGGGTTAATGTAATGGGAAAGGGATGTTGGCCCATGGGTTTACCCACGCTTAGGCCCACTTTTGTAATGTATAAATAGATGCTTAGGCTAGATAGAAGTAGCAGTGCATCTATGTGATGTATGGAAGATGGTTTAGTGCTAATAGTTAGATCTGTGTGATTGGAAGTAGATTGAAAATGCTCTATGCATGATCATAAGAAGCTTGCAAGGCTAAGTGCAAGTTGTTGTAAGAGGCTTTGTGCTGAAGTGTAAGGAAGAAGGATCTAGCGAGCTGCGCAGATTTTTTGTCCTTTGCAAAGAAGGGTTTTTGTGCTTTGTGCTATAACTGATGACTGAAGATACTAATAAAGAAGAAGAGTTGGTGGACATAGCCCCAGGGTGGGGGTGAACCACATAAATCTGTGTGTAATGCTTTGTGCTTTGATTCATTGTATTTATCTCTTCTTATGCTATGTGCTTTTGATATACTCACTTATGCTTTGTGCTTCTTTTTTAAGAACCAAATATCAATATAGCATAGAAAAACCTCAGAATAAGTACTCAGCGCCTTGAAAAAGAGATAATTTCAGATAATAAGCCTCTTTGAGGGGGAAACCTCCTTTTACCCCACATAAATGTTCAAGTACAAGATGATTCCAAATGAAAATGTCTCCTTGGTA